>JAULKM010150308.1:0-17328 GCA_032355605.1 Rubia tinctorum | reverse complement strand
ATTTCTTCTAATTTACACTTTAAACCTTGGTCTTTCCATGACTTATGGAAAGACCGTCTTTCAAGAGACGGACTCTTCAATTTAACTCACAATTTTCTTATTGATACATAATAAATAAAAATTTATACTTTTGTTTTAGAATGAATTTTTCATTCTCGCATCATTTTCCTTCATTCACTTATATTATTTTTACCACACAGTTTCAAGTTTATTCTCATCTACGAATATTGCTATCTATACAATTTTATTTAAAGAATTTTATTTATATTTGTGAACCTTGAGCGGAATGGTAGCTCGGGGGTATTTGTCTACTCCCTCTGTCTCCCTATTTATATCATACCTACCTTATTTGGTGTCTTTATATTATTGTCTTACTTTCATTTTTGGTAAAATTTTGAACGTAAAAGAAAAGGTGAAATAACTTTTTGTTCACAAACTAGTTTTATGCTATTTTAATGAATTTAAAAAATTAATATATATATTTTTATAGTAAGACAGAAACAAAGGGACAGAGGAAGTATTTGATCTTTGGAAGGGATATAAAGCACGTGTTTCACAAGCAAAATAATTCACGAAATAGAATGCAGCAAAGATTAGATAACGTTAGTGATCCGCGTTTGATTCTCCTAAAAGGTCATCTATAACTATAACAGCAATTTTTGGTCACATGGCACTATCACAGTTGTCCACATCGTCTTGCCACATCATCATTTATTAATAATTTTTACCTAAAATAATTATGTTGTTAGTTCCCCTTCATTGGATATTATAACTAAACATATTTAAGTAAGAACATAATAACCTTCATTATGTTGTTAATTTCCACAATTGTAACGTATCCTTAACTATGTGGTTTATTTCCACATTTGTAACGTATAAGTATGTTGTTAAATCGCCCTTCATTGGATATTAAAACTAAACACACTTAAGTAAGAACATAATAACCTTCATTATGTTCTTAATTTCCACCATTGTAACGTTACCTTCATTATGATAATTTCCACATTTGTAACCTATCCTTATTTATGTTCTTAATTTCCACATTCCTAACATTCCACATTTGTAACGTATCCTTAATTATGTTGTTAATTTCCACATTTATAACATATCATCATATTCATCCTCACTCTTTTTTGCATATTCCTATGACAATTTAAAACGTTAAATCTTACATTCATTACATTCATATATATATATATATATATTTATATGCATATACAGAACAATAAATTGTAATCTATTTTCCTCTCCTGTGTTGTATTGAACTTATTATTCATTATGGCTTACACTTGCTCTAGCATAAGTGATCTAACACCAGTGAAGGATACATGGAAGATAAAAGTCTGAGTAATTCGACTATGGAAGAAGCCTGCTTTCGGTAATCGTGATGAGTACAATAGCATCAAAATGGTGTTGCTGGATGAAAAGGTATAACTCTATATCTAAATTTGGTTGAACTGTCATTTTTTATATGTTATTGTTCGTTAATTTTTTTTTGTTTTTATGCAACTGTAAGGCTGATAGGATTCAAGCTATTGTTAAGAAGGCCTTGATGAAGAAGTTTGCGCCATTGCTTGTGGAAAGAAGATTATGCTTGCTTACAAATTTTGTTGTTTGTGGGAATAGCAGAAATTACAAACTAGCTGTTCTTCCATACACTGATACAAGATAAACTTTTTCTACACTACCATACAACTGCCCCCCAAAAGAGGTGATTAATTTGACAAGTTTCTTCAGAAAAACACAAATAATGGCTTGCACTTAGAAATATGGAATCTCCATGAAATTCTCATGAATGGGGAGGGACAAAAACCACTACTATCCCCTTTTGGTAAAGAAGAAATAATAGTGTAGATTCCACCATCAGATTTAGTATTTTCTAAATTATATATATATATATATTATTATATGTTATCTTATTATTGCAAAATTTTAACTACAGTAATTTTGCTATTTACTTTCAAAATATTAAAACTTTAATATTTTAAATTTATTATTTATTGAATAATTATCAACGTGTATTTAATATTTTATGTTCATAATTTTAATATCATAAAAAAATTTAACAAGACATTTAATATTTTTTTGTAAAAAAAAAATATATATATATACACATATTATTTTTGTTGAAATATAATAAAATCATGTTTATCTATCAAGAAATATTAAATTGATTTTATAATCAAATAAATATATTATAATAATAATTAGCGAAAGTCTCAACAAAAATAGCCTAAAATTTATTTACAATCCATTGCATTTTACCTTAAATGTTGTACTTTTTTAAAAAAATATATATTGTATTTTATAATTTAAAAAAATAAAAATGTGTATTTGAATGTAATTTAACAAATGAGGTAATAATAAGTAAATTAAAAACAAATATGAATATGCCGACTATTAGGAAACTCACTCAAATAATAACTATATAATAATTTTTTCTAAATATTACATAGTGTAGCATTCTCATTTAAATATAACAAAATCTTATTAATTATTGAATTTATATCATTAATTATTTTAGTTCAAAAACCGTTCATCGGTACAGGCGTAAAAGGGTACATTTCCAAAAAAATCGGGTCGATTTACTATCATTCCGTGCATTATAATATTAATATATATATATTAATATTACAAATTCTACAATATGTGTAATACTATATACATATGATAACATTTCACTAATTATTTAAAATTTAAATTATATCACATCTTAAAATTCAGTTTCCAAATCTGTGTTTCGCACAGGTGTTATCTAGTATATAATAAGAAGTGAAGTTAATGGAGATTCACTACATAAATGATGAAACAGAAGCTAGCTGCCGGTTTTTATTAGCATATACAAATCAGTAAATTCTTTACTTTTTATAAATCAGTACATTTTTAAGTTTTACTTTAGTAGCTATAGAGAGAATCAGAGAAGTACATGTTTACAATTATTAAAAGACAAATATGATAATTAATAATTATAACCTAGTCAAGCGATTTAAAAAAATTGAGATGGAAACATAAAAACTAAAGACGATCATATAATAAAACTTAGAGAAAAATACATTTATAATCACATATTTTTGGTTGAAAGTGTCAATATAACCTTATAAAATTTAAATGTGCAAATTTAACACTATAGTTTGGACCTTTTGGTTTAAAGTGTGTCAATATAATTCTAACAACCAAATTGTGGCCGAAAATTTTTAAATGGCATTATACTCATTTGAAAAAAGAAATACTTGAAAATGGAAAACGATACTGCCCTTCCTAAAAATTGATCAAACCCTTTCGTCGATCACCGTCGCCTTTCAACCTCAGTGGACGTTGGTCACCGCAGGTAGGGATGATAGTGTTTTGGTGGAGGTCCACACGGTATTAGCCATAATCAGGCGAGTATAGATGTATATTTGATGGGGTGGGATATGTATGAGTATGAAAATAAAATCCGCCCTTAGTTCACACCCGCCCCACTAGACCCATATATACATACTAATTTAATATATAATAAACCATTATAAGTCTATAATGCACAAAGTTTACCAATAATATTTTTATATAAATAATTGTTATATTTTTATTACTATGAAAATTATTATTTTATGGCAAGTTTTAGATATTTTTAAAGGTATAAGTGAGGTGAGTACAATGAGTTTCAAGTGGTTAGGGGAGACCCATGTAGGTGATGGGGTGGATTTTATACAATATTTGATGGGGCAAGAGTGGATTTAAATGTTGTACCCGCAATGAGTAACACGGTGGGTATGAGTATGAAAATTTAGATGAACATGTGTATGAATGTACCATAATCTGAGTCCGCACCGCAACCCAGACCCGGTAACCTTTTGCAATATATTGAAAATGAGTATTTGCTCACCAAATTGTTTGGGCCTTGTATTGCTTATGTTGTTCATTTGTGAACCCAAGCTCCCATTCTAAATATGTATTTCCGCTGCGTACTCGTCTGCGCTCCTCTAAAGGCTCAGTGTGTTGGGAGCAACCAAACTAAGTGCCACGTGCGAAGAAACAAGTGGTAGACGTTGTACTCTAACATGGCTAGGCCCTTAAGACGGTAACCCGTAACAATTGGTATCCATAGTCGCATGTCAACGTTGGTCGGACCGGGTTATATCAATATATTTATTAATAAGCCGAGGTTAGATCAGTATTTTAGTAAAAAAAATACTGGGTTATAAAAACCATTTTTTAAGGAAAAAAGCCAAGGTTACAAATTATAAATATACTTGCTTATAATGAAAAAATATATTTATAAAAAGTGGGCTGAATTTTACACAAATGTTGATTTAACCCTTAATTTTTACTAAATTGCTCAATACACCTTGTTTATTAATAAAAGTTTTGATCTAACCCGACCAAACAGATAATTAAATTTTCCGATTAAACATGAATAATAAATCAAACTCAAAGAATGTGCAGAAAACTAAACACACAAATCCACGCGTTCCGAATAAAAGTTTAGTCATTGTGTTTTTTGTAATCTACTTAAAAAGTAACGAGTTAATCATATGTTCAAAGTGGACAGAAGGGGGAAATAAATGAAAGACCAACACAAGCTCAAGGACTAATATCATATATTTTTTTCTAATGGAAAAAGGATCCAACTACACGATCCGCCATAAAATCCGACGGTCTAAACATAGAACATAAACTCAAATAGCACATGCTAGATATTTTTAGTCTCTCCACCCCAAACTGGCCTAGAGATTTGGTCCAAAATGACATACAAATTTGATTGGGAATATAAATCTCAACTATCAAAGAAATCTCATCCGATGTGTTGCAATGTAGAAACTCACAGCTCCAAAGTGTTGTAATGTTACGAAGAGGATCAGCCGGACAATAACAAAAGTAGCTCTATTCACAGCTGAAGTATTTATGTGAGTTCTGAGAGAAAAGCTCCTAATCTCTCTTCTCCTCCTTCCATCCGTCCTGTGCAACCTGCATTCATGAACAACCAAAACATGAAACATCAGATTTGAATGTTAATAGAATAATGTATAATCCATACCTTAAGAAGAAAGTGGTACAGAAACTCTTCTTCTTCTTCTCTAAGCAGCGAAATACTTCTATAAGCAACATCAATTCCGCGAATAGGCTCCACTAGTGGACGGAGCACTTCTCGCTGAACAAGTTCAACAAACTCATCCTGGTTCCACGACCAATCCCTTAAGGTGGCCAGCGAGCTAGGATCGATTCTCTCATTCAGAGGGGCGCCATATTGGCCAGCAGCAACGCAGATAGCAGCCTGTTTTAGCACAATTTCATACACCTGTCCCACAGTTAGGTCCCCATTCTTCATCAATCCATATTTGACAAAGATGTCCACATAGTCAGCTTCATCAATAATCTGAAAAGAGAGTAGAAAAGGGAGCTTAGGGGTCAGTCGGAAGGTTGCAGCATCATTTTAATCATAGGTACCTTCCGCAGTCGGAAGGTTGCATCAGATTTTTCTTTATCCGTCAATTGCCAATACTTCTGAAATAGGAAAAACACAAGTTAAAAACTAGAACAGCAAGAGAAATAACCAATTTCTAAACAAAGAGATTACATCACCTTGGATAACAAGTATGTATTATACTTGGCCAAATGAGGATCCTTAGACTTCAATGCTGAATACCTTGTCAGGGATTCAACAAATTCATGATTACCAGTCATCTCAAACAGGTATGAATCGACATTCAAGTGACCAGCATCACGTCGCATCGTAACGGAGAAGTCGAGTAAGGAAACATTGATCACCAGTTCCCTTAGCATGTTCAGAGCAGCAGACCATTCATTCTGGTCCTGAAAAATAAGGAATACACAGAGGCTTACTGAGCAACAAATCCAACTAACATACAAACTAACAGTCATGATTACTGCAACAAAATCAAGACTAATAGAACAGCCATCAACGATGATTTATTCATTCAATTCAGTGCTAACAAACAACCATGACATTACAAATTAAACAAGAGACATGAATTATCCAAAAACACTACACTGAGCAATAGATCAGGACTAATAGAACAGCAATCAACGATGAACTATTCATTCAATTCAGTGCGTATAAACAACCATAACATTACATATTAAACATGAAACCTAAATTATCCAAAAACACTACACTGAATTAACCTTATCTAAACAACAATAGAAAATTAACAAAAAGCATAACACAATCAGCCAGAAATATGCCAGATCAACTAGAATCGGAAAGGAAAAAAGCCAGCAAAATCGACTAGAAATGATTTCTGGCAAAGTTAGTAACAGACATGGCAAAGTTGATGACAGAAGAAATGAATCAAACCTGGAGGACAGCAGCTTCAATCTCCTGTATCAATTAATATTAAATTAGATAAATATGAAAATTAGGCTGATCTTAAAACTAAACACCTTCAATATCCTGTATCAACCAGAATCTCAAGAAATACAGCCCACAGCAATTCAATATCAATTTCGTCTTACAATTGCCAGAACAACATGAACTACGTTTAAAAGCTGATATCATGCAAATTGCAGCTAGATATTTGGATCGGTGGCATAGACAGATCGAAATTCAAATTCGACTCACCATTAGAAGGGGCGTGAGCTCTGATTGTGTGAGCCTGAGAAACGCGGAATGAAATGAAAAATTGGCGGGATTAATACCAATGTATAAACAACGTTGCATTCGCGTTGGGCCAAATAATGGATAAATTTGGGATAGCCAGCCTAAATAACTTATCGGCCCAAATAAGCACAAACTTATGGACAAGACATAAAGAAAAAAAAAAAATCAACCTCTTTTTGAAAGGGAAAAAAATTAAACTGGGGGTATGAATGCACTAACCAATAAACTGGGGGTATGAATGCAATTTACCCTAAAAGAAAATAGCTTCCAATTCTTTGTAAAAAAAACCGAAATCCTCATTAGCTGCCTATTTATTTAAAATACAAGAGCATTTTCCATTCTCAATCAGTAGAATTTGAGTGGAATTTTTTTAAATATCAGTGTTATCTTGTCTAATTTTTAAAATAAAAGAGCGTTTCTTCCACTTTCGATCTGAAAGAGCAATGGAATATGAGTGGAAAAAAAGGAAAGAATTGAGAGTTATGCGTAAGGGCATGTGCAATGGGCTCAATTTTGGGCTCAATTAAAATTTGGGACGGAATTGGGACGAAAAAAATACCACAGTAGAGCTTAATTTCGGGCTTAATTTGGAGAGGGGGATTGATCCGGCTGAAAAATTAAGCTCGGAGCTTCAGTCAGAGGACTGACTCCATGTCTCTTCCATTGCACGTGCATGGGCCAGGCTGTGGCTGCGCATGATTTCTTTGATTTGGGTGCCACGTGGTACCCTGTGGTTGGGCCACGTGGCAACCCTCTTTGTCCCTCCCTTTTTTGTTTTTTTAAATTTTTTTGTTTTTTTTGTTTTGCTATTTAAAAATCCGATAAAAATCTAAAAATTTCTTATATACTTCTATTTTTATTTTTAAAAATCTACATTAAATTTTGGTCGTTTTAAAAAATAAAATTACATTATTTAAAGAAATATATATGATTCTTTTAAATTATGGTTCATAAAATCAATTTTAAAAATTGAAATTAATTTTTGCATTAGTCAATTTCTGATCTAGAATGTATTTTAAGCTTCTATGATCTGTCTTTATGACGAAATGGTTCCCGGCCAAATAATGCTTCCATTTATCTATTGCAAGCACCAATGCTAACAGTCCTTTTTCGTAGGTAGATAGACCACGGTTCTTGGGACAAAAAGCTTTACTTATACAAGCTTTTGGCCTTTTTTCCTGCATTGAAACAACCCCCATTCCATATTCACAAGCATCTGTTTCAATCTCGAAAGATTTATTAAAATCAGACATCCTTAACATTGGGGCTGAAGTCATCACTTGTTTCAATGTTTGCATAGCTCTAGTTGCTTCCTCATTCCACTTAAAACTTTCTTTCCTAAATAGCTTATGCAATGGCTTACAAATGAGATCATACCCAGCTATAAATCTTCGATAGTAACCCGTTAGACCCAAAAATCACCTCAGTTACTTAACATTTGTAGGTTCTGGCAATTTAAGGAAACAATCTACCTTTTGCATATCCATTCTTACCTCATTTTCAGAGATTACATGCCCCAAATACTCCACTTTATCCTGGGCAAACACACATTTTGATAGCTTAGCACATAACCTGTGTAATCTGAGAATTGACAACACCTCTCTCAAATGATGTTGGTGTTGTTACAAAGAGTTGCTGTAAACAAGTATATCGTCGAAGAATACTAATTCAAACTTCCTCAAGAACTTACTAAAAATATGATTCATACGTGCCTGAAAGGTTGCCGGAGCATTCGTTAAACCAAACGGCATCACTACAAACTCAAATGCCCATGATGGGTTTGAAATGCTGTTTTAGGTATATCATCATTCCTTACACGAATATGATGGTAACCTGCTCTTAAGTCAAATTTAGAGTAGTACTTAGAACAATGTAATTCATCTAGAAATTCATCTATTACAGGATTTGGAAATATGTCCTTAATTGTCAACGCATTTAGCCTTCTATAATCGATGGAAAGCCTCCACGTATCATCTTTCTTCTTTACAAGAATCACCAGTGAAGAGAAAGGGCTAGTGCTAACATTTATAACCCGATTCTTCATCATTTCTTCAACTTCTCTTTCAATTTCATCTTATGCGCATGAGGGTACCTATAAGGTTTCAATTTGAAAGGTTGAGAGTCAGCTTTCAAGTTTATTTGATGATCAATCTTTCTCTCCGGGGGAAGAGATTTTGGAAGTAGAAACACATCATAGAATTGAAGAAGAACCTGTTGAATTGGTTTGAATACATCAAGTGCTTTAAACTCTTGTTCAATCTTATTCTTCTTAATTTCAGAAATCACCTGCTGTCCAAAATTATTCTTTGCTTTGTTGATTGTTTCCTCCTCCCATTCTTTCATATCAAACTTCCTTTTCTTAATTTCTGACTTCTCAGGAACTATA
Organism: Rubia tinctorum; assembly: GCA_032355605.1. Lineage (NCBI taxonomy): Eukaryota > Viridiplantae > Streptophyta > Magnoliopsida > Gentianales > Rubiaceae > Rubia > Rubia tinctorum. Next base: position 8,341 of record JAULKM010150308.1, on the reverse strand, counting down.
TTTTCCTTTTTACCCCATTCATTTTCTGTATTCACAACTTCAGAAGCTGCACGTACCCTCATTCCTGGTTGAAACTTTGAATACCACCTGCCAGGATCAAATTTAGGTTGAACTGCACTCTTCAATTCTAAGTTAGCCACAGATTTATCCCCATGCAATAGCCAATGGTATCCACTCTCGAAGAAAGATATATGTTTAGCATGAAAATCAAATGTTAAGGGACTGTAATGAGTCATCCGGTCTACACCGACTATCATGTCAACTCCACCAAGATTCATCAGCCTTAGTTCGTATTTGAACTGTAGATGTTTAACACTCCAAATCCCCTCAGGACACTTGTAAGAACCATAAACTTTGCTCTCATCTGCTACAGTTACCACAAAAGGTCATGTTTCAATCATAGCTAGATTAGTTTTCTCCAATAACAAGGGGTCTATAAAGCTGTTGGTCGACCCCTTGTATAGTATAATACAGATCACGTGCCCTTGCAAATTTCCATAAACTGTGATAGTATTAGCTTTTGAGTTACCTCCTACAGTTTGTAAGAACATCTCTTCCTGACCAGACTCTTCTTCCTGTGGCAATTCAGTTTGTTTTTCTACCAGAACTTCTCCAGGCTCAACATGTTCTAGAGCTGAATAAGATTCACTTGCCTATACTTCCACCTATGGCCTAGATTAAATTCGTCTCCACACTTGCAACACAAATTATTCTCTCTTCGATATTATTTTTCCCGCGGAGAAATATTTTTAAACCTTTCACTCTCAGCTTTTTTCAGCAAAATTTCCTTTCCAACCAGAAAACTTCTCCGTTACAGGTTTAAGCACTAAAGTATAAGGTTTAGTTGTACCAGAATTCTGTATACTAACCCCAACACCTTTAGTTTTTTTACTCGTCACCTCTAGATTCAATTCCTGTAATACTACAATTTCAAATATCTCAAGAAGTGTTTCTAGCCTGAAAAGTTTCACCATAGGCCTAAGTTCCTCCTTCAACCCACTCACAAAACTAGAGATAAAATACTGTAATGACAGAATTAGATGCTTACAGATTATCCTGGATCTAAGTTCTTCAAATTGGTCTTTATATGAACGAACAGTTCCAGATTGATATAATTTGTTAAATTCCTCTATTTCATCCTTTCTCCTGACCTCCAAAAATCTTGTAATAAGTGCTTCACATAAATTAGACCACGGATTAAGCCTCCTAACCTATCTCTCACTTTGATACCAGATATTTGCTCTTCCTTCTAGGTATATTTCGATTGCCTCAACTATTTGAGGATCAAATATTTGACACAAATTGAAAAATCTGTTACACTTCCATATCCACTCCCTTGGTTTATCAGAAGAAAAAACAGTCAGCTCAATCAAAAGATGAATAAGCTCTAGGATTACCTCTACGAAATTTTCCTGCCTTTGTACTTTTAATGGAACTTCCAGCATCTGCATCGGTTTGTTTTCCTCTCTTTTGCTCTGTTAGCACCTTCATTATCGCTTCAAATTTTGAATTTAATTCGTCCTTGATCTCCTTTATCGATGCATCCAGCTCGTTCTGTCGTTGTTGACTGGATTTAAAGCTTTGTTTCACCTCCTGATTGAATAACTTGGATTCTTGACATGCAACTGCTATCCTTGCATCCAGATCCTTCAATTGAGTCTCCCACGCCTTGATTCGAGTGCTCTCTGCCATTCTTTGTCAAGGATTCACTCACTCTGATACCACTTTGTCATGAACAAGGAATTCTACTAAAATTTCACAAAAGTGGCCTTAGAATTGTAGAAGAGAGGAGAATGTTCATCAGGTTAAAATAACCAACAAATTCAATATGATCAACAAGATACCTCCCAGAATCTAACTTCCCCTTATTAATACCATAAGGCTGCCACCTAATTCTGTTGCAAAGTCATTGCAAATATATCCCCAATTCCAATCTGAATGTGAAGCCAGCTATGTCGCTGCATTTTCCCTTCTTCACAGTTATGTTGCAGCAACATGATTTGAAAAGACTATTATAACCTTCTTTTTTATGACAGTCTCATACTAATATGGTGAGACTCTAACTTATATAGGGAACTATCACCCTCTAAACTTTCAATGTGGGACTTGGGTTGAACACACCCAACAATTAAATTGTTGGGTTTTTCATCCAATGTGAGGAAATTAGTCCCAAACATTTGTGGAATTTGGCCCAAACTAAAAGGGGGCATTCTGGTTATTTTAGCATACCTTTGGAGTATGGCTTACTTGGGGGTATGGTTGCTTTGGTTCAATTTTGGTAAAACAACAAGAGAGGGGGAGAAAAATACACAAATTGTGGGTTAGGGGATTTTCGAGTTCCATTGTGCAGTTTCAGTAAATATGCAATTTATCTCAATTTGACCTTTAAATTTCGCTGAAATTTTGGCAGGGTGTTCCCAAGCCGTGTAGATAAATTATGAACAGTGGAAATTGGTTTTGGAGGACTGGAAGTGACTCATTAGTCCTCGTGAAACAGCTTGGCAGATTTGGTGATTTATTCTCCTATTGTTATTTAATATTCTTTGTTGTAGTGGTTATTGATCCTATCTTTGTTGAGAGAAACTTGTGTTAGTATTAGCTGGTTGTTGAGGGTCTTTGTAACACTCTTGGTTGATTAATGAAGATGGTTGATGTGGGTCGATTGACCTCGTGGTTTTTACCCTTCGCATTGGAGGGGTTTTCCACGTAAATGCTTGTGTCTTGTGTGTTTGGTTTATTCTTTATGTTGCTGCCATTATTTGATATTATTTCTTCTCATAGATTCAAGCAAATAGGAAGGATAGTTTTGACCATCTTCCCATTAAAGTGGTATCAGAGCCTTGTTCCGTGTTCTTTGTTTTTCTTGGATTTTTTTGGCTTGTTTGGTATTTGTTTGAATGATGGAGGAAAATGTAGGCAAGATGATTTGTTTGAATGGCACTAATTTCCACAAATGGAAAGGAAATATGAAAGATCTTTTGTTTGTAAAGAAGATGCATTTACCCGGCTTTGCTTTCACTAAGCCTACACATTATAGTGATGAAGAAAGGGAGTTTGAGCATCTACAAGTTTGTGGTTATATTAGGCAATGGGTTGAAGATAATGTTCTTAATCTTATTGCTAATGGGAGACATGCTAGAACCTTGTAGGATAAGTTGGAGACCTTGTATACTTCTAAGACCGGCAACAATAAATTGTACATGTTAAACCAAATGTTCAATTTGAAGTATAGGGAAGGTGCTTCAATTTCTGATCATGTGAATGATTTTCAGGGTATTTTTGATCAGTTGGCTGGTTTGGGCATCTCATTTGAAGATGAGGTGTAGGCTTTATTTTTTGCTTAATACTCTACCTGACTCTTGGGATACCTTGAAGGTTTCTTTGGCAAATTTTACTACTGGAGGTAGTGTTACCTTTGACTACATTAAGAGTGGAATTTTGAATGAATAGATGAGGAGGAAGTCTCAAGCTTCATCGTCGCGCTCAGAGATTATGTGGTTGAAGAAAGGGGTAGAAGCAAGAGCAAGTATCAGGGGAAAGAGCAAGAGAAAAGCATGATCAAGTCGAGATCTCGCTATAAGAATGTCACTTATCATTATTGTGGTAAACTTGGGCATATCAAGAAAAATTGCTTCAAGTTGAAGAATGAAAAGAAGAATGGTGGTGGTGAATTGAAGGATGAGGCCAATGTTGTGTGTACTGCTTCTGCGATTGGTGATCTTCTTGTTGCTTGTGATGAGCATGTTATCAATCTTGTTCAGTTGGAGTCTAGTTGGGTTGTTGACAGTGGAGCTGTTGTTCATGTCACCTCGAGGAGGCAATTATTTTCATCTTATACTGCCGGTGATTTTGGAGTGTTGAAGATGGGAAACGACAACTACATCAAGGTGGTTGGCATTGGAACTGTCTGCTTGGAAACCAAGTTGGGATCAAGGTTGGTACTTCATGATGTGAAGCATGCACCGGATATTTGCTATAATCTTATATCAGTTGGTTGTCTTGATGATGATGGTTGCCATAGCTCCATGGGTAATGGCCATTGGAAGCTCACTAAGGGTTCTTTGGTTTTGGCTCGAGCAAGGAAGTACAACAACTTGTACATCATGGAGGCTTCATGTTCGGGTAGCTCAATCAATGTTGTTGGAAATGATGACTTGCAACAGTTATGGCACCGGAGGCTTAGCCACATGAGCGAGAAGGGAATTGACTGTTTGGCCAAGAAGAATCTCCTTTCAGGCATCAAAGGTGTGAAGCTGAAGAGTTGTGATCATTGTTTGGCTGGGAAGCAAAACAGGGTATCCTTCAAGAGTCATTCTCCTTTAAGGAAGTCAGAGTTATTGGAGCTCGTGCATTCCGATGTTTGTGGCCCTTTCAAGGTACGATCTCATGGTGGTGCACTTTATTTTGTGACCTTTATTGATGATTATTCTAGGAAGATTTGGGTCTATGTTTTGAAGTCCAAGGACCAGGTGCTTGAAAAATTCAAGGAGTTACATGCCTTAGTGGAGAGGCAAACTGGCAAGATGTTGAAAGTCATTCGTTCTGGCAATGGTGGTGAGTACTGTGGTCCATTTGATTCTTATTGTAAGATTCATGGTATTCGACATCAGAAAACTCCTTCCAAGACTCCTCAGTTGAATGGTTTGGCAGAAAGGATGAATAGAACCTTGGTTGAGAGAGTTAGATGCTTGATTTCAGAGGCGAAGTTGCCTAATTCCTTTTGGGCAGAGGCTTTGAGTACTGCAGCCTATGTGATTAATCTGTCTCCTGCTGTTGCTTTGGACGCTGATATTCCTGACAGAGTATGGTTTGGTAGGGATGTTTCCTATGAGCATCTTCGTGTCTTTGGTTACAAAGCTTCTGTGCACATTCCAAAAGATGAAAGATCCAAGTTGGATGTGAAGGCGAGACAGTGTATCTTTATTTGTTATGGTCTTGATGACTTTGGTTATAGGCTTTATGATCCAGTTGAGAAGAAGCTAGTTAGAAGTCGAGATGTGGTATTCTTTGAAGATCAGACCATTGAAGATATTGGAAAGACTCAAAAGGTAAGCTCTGAAATTTCTGAGTACTTGATTGATATTGATCCAACTCAAGTGGATCGTGCAGGTGAACAAGTCGTTCATGAAGTTCCCGATGATAATCATGAAGATGAGCAGCATGGAGATGATCCTCATTTGAATGATGGTGACAATGTTGAGGAAGAGGTCATTGTAGAGCCTACAGTTGAGCTTAGGAGGTCTACACGGGCAAGAAGACCTGCATCTCTTTTATCTTCGAATGATTATGTTTTTCTGACTGACGGGGAAGAACCTGAATGCTATGAAGAAGCTGTGGAGAGTGATGATAAATCTAAGTGGATTGACGCCATGAATGATGAGATGAAGTATCTCATAGAAAACCATACCTATGATGTTGTTGAGTTACCTAAGGGTAAGAGAGCTTTGAAGAATCAGTGGGTTTATAGATTGAAGCATGATGACAAGTCTATGTTTCCACGGTATAAAGCTCGGTTGGTTGTTAAGGGCTTTGGTTAGAGAAAGGGGTTGATTTTGATGAGATTTTCTCTCCGGTTGTGAAGATGACTTCCATCAGAGTTGTGTTGGGCTTAGCTGCAAGCCTTGACTTAGAGATTGAACAGATGGATGTGAAGACTGCTTTCCTTCATGGTGACTTAGATGAAGAGATCTACATGGAGCATCCTGAAGGCTTTAAGTTGAAAGGGAAAGAGAATTTTGTGTGCAGGTTGAGAAAGAGTTTGTATGGCTTGAAGGAAGTGCCTCGAAAATGGTACAAGAAGTTTGAGTCTGTGGTGAAGAAGTTCGGCTACAAGAAGACTAATTCTGACCATTGTGTTTTCGTACAAAATTTCTCTGAGAATGATTTCATCATTTTTTTTGCTTAATATGGATGATATGCTTATTGTTGGTCAAAATGCTTCTAGGATCAACAGGTTGAAGAAAGAGTTAAGCAAGTTCTATGCAATGGAGGATTTGGGTCCTGCGAGGCAAATACTTGGCATGGAGATTACTCGTGACAGAGTGGGTAGGAAGTTGTGGCTATCGCAGAAGAAGTATGTTGAGAAAGTGCTTCGAAGATTTCGAATGGATGAGGTTAAACCTAAGAGTACACCTTTGGCTTCTCATTTTGAAATTGATAGAAAGTCTATAGATGATGATAAAAGGAAAGATGATATGAAAATATTCCCTACACCTCGGCTATTGGTAGCTTGATGTTATGGTGTGTACAAGGCTAATTTAGCTCATGCAGTAGGTGTGGTTTGTCGTTACCTTTATAATCCCAAGGTGGTGCATTGGGATGCTATGAAGTGGATTTTGAGATATTTTCGTGGTACTACAAATTTATTGCTTTGGTTTGGAAGCTTTGGAAGCGGGGAGATTATTCTTGTTTTCTACTGTGATTCTGATGAAGTGGGTGATGTTACGTGTAAATCTACTTCAGGTTATTTGATTACCTTTGCAGGGGGAGCTGTGAGTTGGCAATCAGGATTGTAAAGGTGCATTACCTTGACTACCACTGAATCTGAGTATGTTGCAGATGTTGAAGCGGTCAAAGAGCTTGTGTGGATAAAAATACTTCTTCGTGAAATATGTTATAAGCAAGAGAGGTTTGTCTTGTTATGTGACAGTCAAAGCGCAATTCATCTTGGTAAGCATCTTACATCTCATGGTAGGACAAAGCATATTGATGTTCGGTATCATTGGATACGAGATGTTTTAGAGTCTAAGGTGTTTGAACTTGAGAAGTTTCACATGGATAACAATGGTTCGAACATGTTGACTAAGGTGTTAACGAGAGGCAAGTTTGAAATTTGCAAAGATATAACCGGTTTGGAAATTTTCTCCACATAGTCGGAAAGGGGGAGAATTGTTGGGTTTTTCCTCTAATGTGAGGAAATGAGTCCCAAACATTTGTGAAATTTAGCCCAAAATATATTTTTTTAAAAGGGGCATTTCGGTCATTTTAGCATACTTTTGAAGTAGGGTTTACTTGGGGGTATGGTTGCTTTGGTTCAATTTTGTAGAAACAACAAGATAGGGAGAGAAAAAGACACAATTGTGGGTGAATGAGGAATTTCGAGTTCCATTGTGCAGTTTCGGTAAATCTACAATTTCTCATCATCCGACCGTTGGATTTTGCTGAAATTTGGGAAGGGTGTTCCCAGGCCGTGTATATAAATTTTGAACGGTGAAAATAGGTTTTTGAGGTCTAGAAGTGATTCATTAGTCTTCATGAAGTAGCTCGGAAGATTTGGTTATTTCTTCTCACATTGTTTGTAGTGGTTATCGATCCTATCTTTGTTGAGAGAAACTTGTGATAGTATTAGATGGTTTTTTAGGGTCTTGTAAAACTCTTGGTTGATTAATGAAGATTGTTGAGGTGGGTCGATTGACCCCGTGGTTTTTACCCTTCGCATTGGAGGGGTTTTCCACGTAAATGCTTGTATCTTGTGTGCTTGGTTTATTGTTTATGTTGCTACCAATATTTTTCTATTGCTGCTCTTCATAGATTCAATCAAATAGGGAAGGATAGTTTTGGTCATCTTTCCATCAGGTGGTCTGATGGGTGTGTTGCTGGCACGGGTGGTGGTTGACGAGGGGGAGAGAGTGGTTTTTTCTTATTCTAACTCTATTTAAACTAAAATTAAATAACACATCTATGTATACATCTTATGATATAAGGTACTAAAATACATATCGTGAATTAACAATACTCTTTCTTAATGATGTGTGTTAAACTTGCAGGTGAGAACAAATACAAACATTGAACGTCTGAGTTGCGTGAATAAATTTGGTTTCATCTTTTAATATCGAGATTGTTTATTTATTAAATAAATGAACACGAACAAAAATATAATCTCGGATAACAAATGAGTGATAAATAAATATGGTGATAAAAGGTCATTTATCTTCACCAAAATTTGGCTTAGTAAGATTAAAAATGGATTAACCAATCATATAATATAATACTTTTAGAGAACTTTCATGACTGTTAGATTTTATCCTTATTCAATCCATTCTTAATCTTATCATTTGGTTGTTAGGTGACGTGTCCTGCAAATAAAGGGTGGTTCACGGTTAATAGTTTTTAATTTAATGAGAGGCTTATTGAGTGTTTAAATTCAACTTTATCCAAGTTTCATATATTTTGAAAATGGAGACAACAAGTGCTTTGAATACAAGTAATAGTTCAATGAGATATATACCAACATAACCCTACCTATTTGACTAAATATTAGTATAAGTCTTAAATAATTTTTAGTGCAAAAATAACCCTAACTATTTAATGTAAGTGCCAATATAACCCTCATACCCCCATT
>JAULKM010150264.1:0-17338 GCA_032355605.1 Rubia tinctorum | reverse complement strand
ACGAGCAATCTACAAATTAAGCTTACAAACAGGAATCTATATGCTCGTAAGGACCAAAAATCCATTAGACTCAACTATGTTGCAAAATGAAGGATTTAGATACAAAAACCGAAAACGGTCATCTAAACCCCTTACGATGTAAACCTACCTAAATCTAGCAATCTTGCCACAAAAACATAACAAAAGAGATGTGAAATGGTTCGGAAAACACATGCATTTGTCGTTACATCATTCATGCATTTACACAAGATTAGTCAAGAGCGTTCAACATTACTAGACTTCTCCTATTTTCTACACAAAACAAACATGACAATGAGTTTAACATTATCACATTCATCTAGCACTTATCAAATCATCAACCATATTATAAGCTCTAATTCGGGCTCTTAGATTTCACATCAAAGGAAGGGAAAACTAGCTACTTTCTCCCAACCGTAACAAATAATCATACAAGCAATTCATATACTCAAACTTCAAACACAATTAATGCTTTCAACAACTAACATTCAAGGATAATAAATGCACAATAGCAAAGCATTAAATAGATCATATATAATTCTCAAGACATGAGCTTAGAAGTTTTAATCAATTACTCCCAAGAGTAAGTTTAGCTACTAGAGTTCATAGTAAACAACAATAGCAATTCAAACATATATTCATAATGAAACAAAGATGAAATTGTGGAAAACTATGGTTTTATGGCTGCAGAATCGGGGCGAAGAATTTTTGTGAAGAAGAGAGGTTAAGATGGTATTTATAGTATAAAAATTCAAAAGGTGGATCTGGGCAGCGACTTGTCGCGACTCGTGACAGCCAATGTAAGCTATTTTTTCAATGTTTTCTTCTTCTTGTCTAAGTGTAGCCATCTCTTCTTCACGCTTTCAATTCTTCATTGTCATCATTGTCTTCAAAATTAGTCTTCATGTTCTTCAAATCTTCAAATTATTACCTTGTCTCACAAAATTCCTTAGAAAAGTGATAAGAGTGCAAAAGTAGCCCTTTACTCTCCTAATAGAATTTCAAGGTAAAATGGAGTATCTAAAGCATGAAAGTGTACCAAGATGAGTACAAAATATTCCAAATTCACCGTATAATATGGACACATCACGGTGTCTATCAATGAAAACGGGAAGGCTTTCAATTTGTAGAGGTCTTCATCCACCCCTTCGGGAATCATCCCACGACAAACCATGTGAAAGTCGAAGAGATGTTTGTTGGGATGCTCCCTTTGCCTACCAATAAATGTAGGTAGCAAGTGTATCAATCTAGATTTAAGCTCAAAATGCCTGGCAGCTCCACGGCCGGATAAGTGATACACATCAGTTGTTGCTCAATATTGGGAGTCATAATCTTCCTCAATGGAATTAGTATCAACAAGGCACCTCCCCTTGAAGGTGAAGGTGTTAAGGCCCTCCTCTAGGGTTTTGCCTTCATGTTCCTCTTAATGATACATAGAGGTAGAAGGTTCCCCAAAATAGTCACTGGGAGGGATGTTATTCACAATTTCCAAAGAAAGCCTCCTAGCCCTTTTTCAAGTTTAACTCTAACTCGGGGTCGTAGTGTAGGGGTTCTTGTGAAGAGGATCGGGTACGAACCGCAGACCAAGAACTCAAACCATACGTCTCCAAGCCAAGCTAATATTAAATAAACAAACAAAGGAAAACTAACACATATTCAAACCTAGTACATATTCACAAATAATATTCCCAAACACTTAAAAATAAATGCCTTTTCCCCAGCAGCGGTGCCAAAATTTAGGAGGTCATCACCGTACCTCTCAAAAATATAATTTATAAGCCTTAAATGCTTCCTAACTACAACTAAGTAGATAATGGAAAATTGGGGTCGTCCACGAACAAGAGGGATTTTCCTAAGTGTTTACACATGTAGGGTGGGTACTAGACTAGATATAGATACACACACACACACACACATATATATGTGTATAAGCATGCAAAGAGATGGATTTTTTTGGTTGGTTTTTCTAAGTTATGAATTTAAAGACAATTTAACTTGCAAGCAATGTAAATCTACTAAATATGCAAAAAAAATTACTTAGAAGATATTAAACACAAGTTACGGAACCTTGGGCGCAATTGATTTCCACTTCCAAGCCTTTTATCTATCCTTGAACATACAAACTATCCAATACTTTTACTACTTGTGAAGATGAATCTTCAATCATTTTTTGATATTTGTTTACAAGAGTGAATTCGAAATCTCTTGCTAAACCTCATTAATGACTTCTTTAGTGGATCAACGCCGAAAGTATCCCATTAATGACATTAAGTGCAAATAATCAACAAGCTTGGTAACACTTATAAACACTACACTGTGTCTAAGTATTGAACCAATTCATGCATTTACACAAGATAAGTCAAGAATGTTTTACGTTCATTAACTTCTCCTATTTTCTATACAAAACAAAAATGACAAAGAGTTCGACATTATCACATTCATCTAGAATTTATCAAATCATCAAACATTAGAAGCTCTAATTAATGCTCTTGGATTCCATATCAAAAGGAGGGAGAACTAGAAAATTTATCCCAATACTAACAATCGATCACATAAGCAATTCATTTACTCAAACGTTCAACACCATTAATGTATTCAACAACCAGCACTTAAAGCACAATAAATGCACAATAGCAAAGCATTAAATAGATCATATATATAGTTCTCAATACATGGACTTGGAAGCCTTAATCAATTGCTCCCAAGACTAAACTTAGCTATTATAATTCATACTAAACATCAAAAGCAATTCAAACATAAAATCAAGTAAAAACAAAGATGAAAATAGTGGAAACTAGAGTTTTTCGTAGCTTGAATCGGGAGAGAAATATTATGTGAATGAGAGAGGATAAAGTGATATTTATAGTACGAAAAAGTCAAAAAATATATTTAGGCAGCGAGTCGTGAGTCGCGAAACATGCGTCGACGGAGTAAGCTGCTCGTCAATGTTTTCTTCTTCTTTTCGAAGTGGAGCAATCTCCTCTTTACGTCTTCAAGTCTTCATGGTCTTCAAACCTTAAATGTAGGTCTTCAAATCTTCAAAGATATTGTTCAAAGTCTTCAAACAATCGCCTTGTCACACAAAATCCTCTAGAAAAGTAACAAGAGCGCAAAATTTGCTCTTAACTCTTCTTATAGAATTTGAAAGAAAAATGCAATATCTAGAGCACAAAATTGTACAAAAGCAAATACAAAAGATCCTAAAATCACCGTATAATATGGACACGCCAATGACTAAGATTGATGTTCATTTGGGAACAAAAACCTTAGAGGATGATATGGATAGGGTAGGTTTTGATATTTGGAAATATAAGCATGATTCACCTAATCCTTCTCTTGTGTGCAAAGGCATAACCTTATGTGAATAACTTCCTCAACGTGAGAAATCTTGCATGATTGAAAATGTTAAAGGCCTAAATGAGATTCTTGAAGATGAGGAGGTGTTATCCGACATAGAAAGCTTGCATGCTCTATCTTGTATGAATGAACTTTGTAATGATATACTAATTGATGAACATGTCTCTTCTAGTGTGATTAAAGATGATTTGCCTTCAATATTTCGCACTAACTTGCAGTGGAAAAAGAAGTGGGTAAAGAAATTAACAACTCCTAAACCCTTCCTATTCCCAAATCAGCGAGAATGTATTTATGATTGAGAAAGATGGACATGTTTGGTATGTTTTGCCAAAGGTGAAGGGTACACCAAAGGTAATGTGTAGACCCATCCACAAGGACGTGGTTGTTGGTGGTGTCAAGGATGATGATTCCAGTGACCCATCAAACCGTTCTTGATTTTTTTTTCCAAAATGCATGTAATAATAAGTCGTGAAGATGACAATAAAAATATGGTGCTTTATGTTAGCGGTTTTTAAATTATTTTTTTTAAATTTTAGGAGTGTGTCATTTTTTGGGGGTGTTTTTAAGGAAAATTCAGTCATCAATTTTGTTTGGAACAATAAAACTCTTGGTTTTTAGTGTTTTTGGATGCAGGTTTGTCATGAAAAAACTGGAAAGGAACAAGGCAAAAAGGCCTTGTGTCAGGCAGCCCAGCACGGTCTGTTCCAGAGCCAAACAGCATGAGGCTGACTGGGAAACACGAAAGCAACAAACATGTGTTGGAACAAGGCTAGCACGCGCCAGCACGAGGCCAGCACAAGTCCTCATGAGGTGGAACAGACCCCAAATGTTGGCACATATCAACCCTAGGGATCCATGTTGCTTACCCGACCAGCAAAATCAAAAACAATACTAAACCCTATAAACCCCCCCCCCCTCCTCGTGCCAACCTTCCTCTCTCCATCACCACTTCTTTCGTTCCTTTAACCCAAGTCTACACTCTCCCTCACACTATTTTGGTCATAACTTCCTCAATTCTCATCTGATTCACCTCCACTTGGTACTAAAATCTTTGTCATTCCGAGCCAATCCAACCCACTAATATTTAGCCTCAGAAAATTCACGGTTTTCCCCAGAAAATTCAGAGACCATTTTTGCCACTTATTGAGTTTTCTCCCAAAAACTCAATTTTTGGTCCATTCCGAGTCTTGGAGTTGCTTCGACTCAATCCAGGAAGAGTTCTGCACATACCTCGGGAGGATATTTCACCACACTCACCATTTGAGATACTTGGTTGAGCACTCTTGAATATTGGAGAAGTTGGAATTTATAATTTTTTATGGTTGAGTATTTGCATGTTTGAAGTATTGGGTTGCTAGTATGGTTGATAGGATAATTTTGGGAGACACCATTCTGTGTTGGGGGTGTTTGGTGAAAGTTATGCTATATTTTATCTGTTGTTAGTTGTTATATGCTCCATATTCATCATGTATTGTAAACATAGAGGGGAGCCTAGTGTACCCTTTACAGGGTTTACCTTCTTCACTGGGGTATAACATGAGAGGTGGAGTCACCTAGTAGGACGCCCTATTCAAGAGACGCAGTTTGTGGATGAAGAGACCCTTAAAGATCTCAAACTCTACAAACTCGTCAAGGTCCTACTAGGGAGGATTTGTATGAAGGAGTTCACTACATTGTCTGCCCCCACATACAATAGGTATACCCTAGAATTTCAATCAACTATCACGAAGGAGAACAACAGAAAAATGGGACGATCTGTGAGATTCCACTTGGGGGATGTTCCCCGTGGCTTGACCTATGCTCAGCTGGTAGACATCTTCAAATGGAAGCTGAAGAGAGTTGACAATGGGTACATTGAATCGGATGAAGGTTTTGAGTTGTATGTGTTATGGGTTACCATCACCCGATAGATGTGGGGGAAGGAGATCAAGAACAGCAACATAGTGTACTTGGCACTAAGGTATGTGGCCAGACTATTGAGTGTGGTGGTCAGTTGTCACGGGGAGGCCACAACTTCTACTGAGAAGGATTTTAGGAGGCCTTGGTTGATGTGCATGGGAAGGGCTTGCCCCGATCTCTTGGATGATTTTATCAGCCACTGTATCGACCTCTCCACGACTCTCTCTGGGACAAGAAAACCAAGAGTAACATTGTTCCATACAAGAATTTGATAACTATAATCCTCAAGAATTAACATCAATTATCAAACACATCTAATCATCTCAAAAATATCAAAATCTACTAATTTGAAATGAAAATATTTTTTCTTTAGTGTCATCTTCACGATTTATTTGTACTAGGAGAGGTCAATCTTGGATTTGCCCCTCAAGGAGGGGATTTCCCTCATTGTCCACCCTAAAATTTCCCCATTCTAAATAAGGTTTCAACCTTTACCCATTGACTAACCACTTAATGGCATTCTCCTCATCGTTTATCCATTTGGCTCCTTGTTCATAAACTATGGTCACCACTTAAGGACCTCCCCACCTTGACCGCAATTTACCGGGAAAAAAACGTAACGAAGATTGGTGTAAAGGACTTTTTGTCCCACAAAAATTCATTTTCACTATCTTTTTATCATGTTGTGATTTTGTCTTTTCCTTGTAAATTAGTGCGGTGTTCCTTCTTCAAGTTCTTGGAATTCAAACTTCCTACGCTTCCCAGCTTCATCCAAGTTCATATTCAAGCATTTAATGACCCTATATGTTTTGAACTCGAGCTCCACCGGGAGATGCCACCTATTACCACAGAGAATTCAAAAAGGTGACATGCCTGTGAGGGTTTTGTACGCAGTCCGATATACCCAAAGTGCATCATCCAACCTATCACTCCAATCTTTTCTAGACAAATTTATCATCTTTTCAAGGATATTTTTGATTTCCCAGTTGGATATTTCCGCTTGGCCATTTGTTTGTGGGTGGTAAGCGGTGGGTGTCCCATAGGTAACACCATATCATTTAAGCACTCCTGTGATTTTATGACAAAAGTGAGTACCTATATCACTAATTATGGTTTGGGGTATACCTAACCATGAGAAATGTTGGATTTGAGGAAACTCATCACGGTTGCCAAATCATTATTCTTTGTGGCTTTGGCATTAACCTATTTTGACATATATATAATCCACCATTAAGATATAATAATTGACATGGGACATGGGGAAAGGGCCCATGAAATCCAACCCCCACACATAAAAGATCTCAACCGGCATTAAGAACTTGTGTCATCTCATTTTTGAATGAGATGTTACCCATCTTTTAGTACCTATCTCAAGCTAGAATGAACTCTCGGGTATGCTTCAACATATTGGGCGAACAAAGTCCAAATTCAGCTACCCTCATAGGGGTTCTTTTATACCCAAAATGTCCCCCGGCGGTGGAGGAGTGACAAAGTCTGTGATACCCAAAATTCCGCAAGGTAATTCACTATGTCAGCATACCAAGGTTGGCCCGTTGTCATACCAAACAATTATTCATCGATAAATTCTTCTTGAATGTGTTCCAAGTTAGCTTTTTCCTTGGTGGGATCTAAGCTCTCTATTGTTTGCAGTCTACTTAAATGGCCAGCCGCTACATTCTCACTTCCCTTTTTATCTCTCACCTCAAGGTCAAACTCACTCAAAAGAAGTATCCACCTCATAAGTTTAGGTTACAGAGAGCGGCATGATCGGTATAAACAATAACCTTGGTGACTAAAAGGTACTGTCTAAACTTCTCAAGTCCAAAAACTACGACCAGTAACTCTTTCTCTGTAGCGTAGTAACTACGTTGTACATCATTAAGAATCATCGACGCATAGTAAATGGCATTTGGGAATCTCCTTACCCTTTGGCCTAACACCACTCCTATTGCATAATCACTTGCATCACACATCATTTCAAAAGGGAGAGACCAGTTTAGGGGTTGGATAATAGGGGCAGTGATAAGTATTTTCTTCAAAGTGTCAAAGGCTTTGCTAAATTCCCCATCAACAACAAAACCAACATCCTTTCGCAACAATTTTCACAATTGAGAAGAAATCTTAGAGAAATCCTTAATGAAACATTGGTAAAGTTCGGCATGACCTATGAATGATGACCCGTCCTTTCCCGGTACATTATTAAACACACAAGATGAGGTTACCAATGGCTATTAAGGGTCAAATATAAAATTTATAATGTTTCTCCCATTCCTACTACTATGCTACTAATAACGGTATATAGTGTCAAGTACCAAGGTCATCCACAGAGATGTTGTGAGTCTAGAAACTAGCTACGCAAAACTGTGGTCGGGTCTTCAATCTGACCATGTGTTAGGAATAACAAGTGTTGTGAAAAAAACCATTTGGGGGAGGATATTTTCAACTATCAAACTACTAGCTACAAACACAAAAATAAACTATATTAACTAGCAGTATGGGTATTTGCGTAACATGATCGATAATTGTCTCTTATCCTCGATTCATTCACATATAAGAATATAAACCTATCTCATTCCTATGTCACATAGTGTGGAGATAGCTAGATATTTCCCTCGTCTGTCACGTGAGGTAATACCATCAATACATTATTATCTCACAGTCTCTGTAATTAGGGATGCTCTATAATCAAGTGACTCTGCAGAACATCCCCGTTCCTTACTCTCAATGCTAATGCGCCCCAGCTTGGAGAAACAAAGCCTTCCTAAAAGGACTTTGCCTCGCGTAGGTCACAACTATTAGATATGAAAGTAAGGGCATTACATTCCGGACTCTCCACTATGGATCTCAATCCCTAGGCCTAGAGAGGTAAAGGAAATTGATACCTTGTGATGACTCTAAGGTTGGCATGACTATGTGTTTTCTCCAAATCGGCACAACCTCAGTTGTTACAAACAATCATGCTCAATCAATTAAGGTAAGCCAAGGGTTTTCCCTCGTTGGGATTTGCCGAATTGACCGCTCAACATGCTATTCCTCTGCCATGACTATCCTATTAGAATTATGGTTTAACACATGCAAAGGTTTTTTATCGAAGTGATATGAATTCACTCATCTCACAGGTGTTCTTGAACCTACTCCACAATTCTAGCAATTCCCAAGATAGAAATGATATCTAACATGATATTATACTAGCATTCATATATGGAAGCATCATAATAATGGCATAGCATAAATTTTAAAGAAGATAAATCACACATCAAGCACAAATATTTATAGGAATTAAAATAGTAGAATCTAAATCTCAAAAAGCCAAAAACTTAATCATGAATATAAATACACCCCAAGTTTAATAAACTACTCCCTAGACATTGAATCCAAATATTTCATCGTACTCAATGCCATTTGGGAAAAAGGAAAATAAAAAGATGAAAAGAGAGAAATCTAGAGATACGGATGAGAGTTTTTCTCTCTCTAAACTACTCTTGAAGTGAAAATATGAACATAAAGCTTAACCCTAATTATTCTTAGTCTATCTATATAGTAGTGAAGTGGGTCTAAAAATAGGCCTAAAGTGGCCAAAAACCCTAGCAGTCGCAATTGGCGCGGGAGGTGGTCCATGTCACGACCCGTGTCAGTCGTGCTAGCGCAGAACGTCGCGTCTGTCATGGAACATGTGACCCGTGCTGGTGTGGCCCAATGGGTCTAGCACGGGCTTCCTTGCTTCATTACCTTGCTTCTAGTGACATCCGGCGCGGGCTGTCTGCTGGGTCTTCTTTTTGCTGTTTCTGATCCGCGTCATGCATTGTTTGGCCCAACCTGTCGGCTGGATTCTCCTTTTGCTCAGTACCTCAGTGCAGCCAACATTATTTTTCACACCTCGTGGGCTGATCTTGGCATTTGTGACTTGAAATAGTGCAAGCTATATGAAACGGAAAGTCCCGCTCCCATACTTAAAATGGCGAGGCCAGCCGAAATGGGGTACCCCGAGCATGATCTGAAATGACTTGTGCCATGGATTTTCGACATGGGTCATACCGGCTTATACAATTAGTGTGAATCAATCCACCCACACTTAAACCTTTACTTGTTCTCGAGTAAATAAAATGAGAAAAGATCTAAGCGAGATGTAACATGCAAATGAATTTAGCCAATGCACTCGACTTATTCCTAAGCTACCCTAGTTCCCCCAAAGAAGTAAGAATCTCACAACTCCCACACTCCCCGAAGTCTCTAAAGGAACCTAACCATCCCCAAAATATTGTGAAGAAAAAGGTAAGTATAGAAGATAAGTGTTGAAATAGCTTACTCTCCCGAAGAAAACTGCTGAAGACAATCCAAGTGATGTTGATGAAGAAACCGCCAAACATGGCCGAAAGATGTCGAAGTTCCATTTCAAATTTCTCTAATTTCTCCTTAGAGCCCTTTCAGATTTTCATCTTAGCATTCACATATGTTGGGCTCACCATCTCACCTTTTTCCACACGACCTCTCATTTTTGCTAGGTTTTCCAACCTAGCAAGGCCTTAGTATCTAATTTTTACCTAGGCCTTTTGACCTATCCAGGCTTTCATTCCCATTTTTGTTTAAGTTTCCCTTTCAAGTTTCCAACTTAGTCTAGTATATATATATTCAAATTTTTTGGTGTAGCACAAACCAAAGTTGGGTTTCATACTACAAAAGATCATAGAAAAAGAAATTCACCACCAAATTGTTCATCCCAAAACATTCCCCAACAAAGTGATAACCACCTAAAAATCACACCACCAAAGTTTCTACAAAGCTTCCCAAAAGGCAAAGAAAACAAACAAAATAAAAGAACACCAAAGACACAAAATTTCAAGATGAAAATTTCTAAGTGTTCACTACTCCCTCCCCCACACTTGAACTAAGCATTGTCCCCAATGTGATGAATCGATACAAATCATAAGTGAGAGAGAAATAAGTAATAAAACTCACTCATGCGACCCTGAAGGGTCTCTCCTCAAATGCCAAGTCTTGCTCTTCCTACGCCTTTCGTGCCTCTCAATAGGGATAACATCTCGAAAGCCATCGAGCTTCAATATGTGAAGTACCTCTTGTACCTGCTCGATAGCTTTTCGTGGATATCCAACCTCTCATATGTGATGGAAAAATCCTAGGTCATCTTCCTCTCGATGATGTCTAGCCCAAATCCCTAATCATGCATTGTACCCTCGATTGAGCTTTGCCTACTTTCAAATTCCTCTAATTAAATGCTCATCCCCAATACCACTTCACCAATATCCCGCATAAGTTGGGTGGAACTAGAGAGTTGTTCCCCAAACAAACGGAAGTGATCAAGGATGTCTACGGGCAAGTGAGAGCACCTAAGGGGTTCCCTACTCAAGGATTCATCATCATTCTTCTCGACATCTATGTTTGGGTCCAAGAGGATTTTGTATAAATCCTTCTCAAATCGCATCCCTGGGGCTAAGAATAGATCATTCAACACCGTATCATGAGTTATCGTCGTATGCTCCAGTTGGGGGGACAATCATGAAGTTTCACACCATATAAAGTGATCCTCCAGAGTTATGGCAGAAACCATGGATGCCTTTGCAAGTTTGTCCATTGTATACCATGTACTGAGCATCCCAAATTTTCCAACGCAAGAGAGAAGAGGGAGTTGGAGGCCCCAAATGTTGTGCTAGAAGTCTGACCATACTACCCATAGATATCTTTCCACCTTTATTTTCCCCCCATTGCAAGGCACTCATCCACGAAAGCTAAAACCATGTTGGGGTAAAAGTTTCCCTCCAAAGTCATTGCCCAAAGGATTTGGACGTCCGACCTGAGACAATGTGAGAGCTCTCCACGACAAAATACCCCCATGGACAGTAATCTCTACCTATATCTCATTGGCAAATGGACAATTTCCGTGCTCTTGCATAAATGCTTCCTCTCAATGCCATAAAGAATCCTCCAAAATTGCTCAAAGAGATTGGAAGGCCCTGTCGTTATGTCCTCAGAACCTCTTACCCATACTTACACCCGAACACTGGAGCAATGTCTCGATGAGACATAGTGTTCTCAATTCCATCCAAGTGGAATCGAATAATTATCCTCCCCTCGTTATCTTTCATTTTCTCCAAAGTTGCAAGGAATTCCAAAGTCCATCGAACATAGGTCTTCAAGTGCTTGTCCAAGATACCCTCTAGTCCTATCATATTAAGCAAGTATGTCACGGGCTCGAGTAGGCCTAGAGCACCCAATGTCTCCTTGCAAGTGAACTTTTTTTCAATGGTATGTTTTGGGCCACTTAGGTACCTCCACCTATGGGCCGCATTCCCAGAAATTTTGGTTAAACCCATGAATTCATCAACCAAGCTAGCGGGAGTATGAGGAAGGGTAGTTACCAGCCCTGGTTTCACAATTTTGGTCAGTTTTTTCCCTTTATCATCCCGGGAAGATGTTTCTTTCTCCGACCTAGGTCTCTGTGGAGGCATCCTATTCACATAAAGAAAAGAGTAGTAATGCAAGGATAATAAAAAGTATGCATCAAGACTTATTCACAAAGAGCACTTCTTCACAAATAGCCACAACATTCCCAAAGCAGGTTATCTTCACATAAGGGTCATTAAAACAAGAAACAACTTTTCTAAACAATTAACACATGAACAATAATAACATCCCATTAAAAGTATCATGCAATTAAGAATGATCCCCTCTGAATCATCACATTCAATGAAGATCACATAATCAAAGCACAAGAACAATACACCCACCCCCACACTTAGTTTAGCACAAGATCATTCAAAAAACCCAAAAATTTCTCCCAAGAACATCCTAACATATTTCCATGCACAAAGCTCCTCATCAAATCACCATCATGCTAAATAAAGCAAGTAAACACGGAGCTGAAAGGATTACCCATAATTTGAAGCCAAGAGATGAGAATCCACACAAGAAGAAGCAAAAATGCTAATTTTTGAGGAAAAAGGCTCAAAATTTTCAAAAATCCCGAGAGTGAGAGTAAGTGTTCTTGAGAAATGTTAATGAGCTAAATGAATGTATTAGGCGGGGTAATGTACTATGGATCAAAAAAATCAGCAAAGAATGTGAATAAAAAAAAGGTACGCATGAGATAAGGATGACATTTTTTAAAATTATATAGTGAGGAGGACAAAAGGTACAAATAAATTTATGCATAAGGGGGGTCTTGATGTACTATTTACACCGACACTAAGAGGAAAACAAAGATTTTGATGGATTAATGAGACAATAATTCATATTTTAGCTAAAAATTCGAATTTCAAAAATATGAATTTTTGGCCCACAAATCGCAAAAATTCAAGTCTGGCACCAGGCACAACTCGTACCAGAATCCAAAATGGCTCGTACCAGTTGGAACAATCCGTGCCAGTTCTCGGCACAAGGTCCCCCTCGTGCCAATGGGTGTGGCACGAGGCTAATGCAATTTTTCTCCTTTTTCACCCTTTTTCAAAAATACTTTGTCACCCAACAATCCCTATCTCTTTTCACTCAAAAATAATAAGACTCAAACTCAAAATCATCAATCCACAAGAGTTTCATCTCAAAAATCTTTATCACATCCTAAAAACATGTAAAATCTATGAAAACGTATCAAAACAAAGCAAGAACAAGCACCGTATATTTATTGTTGTTCTCACTACTTATTTCTTTTTCATGCATTTAATTGAAAGCACCTACTGTTGGGTCTCCGGAGCCGCCATCAGTGACTCCACCAACGATGCATCCTTGTGAACAGGCCTCCGCAAGGAATTATCCTTACCTTTGAGCGCTTTGCTTGCCAAGAAAAGTTAATATCCCTTCATAGCCAACGTTGAATCCTTAGCTATTTCCTTGGGTTTAGGAGGTGTTCAAGGGTGTTTAACGTCCTCACCACTTTTCAGAAACCGCTGCATGTTAGTGAGCATAGAATAGCAATCCAAGATAGACAATTTATTGCTAACATTACGCAAGGCAATAGTCTCGTGGACTTGTTCATCACAATTAATGTGCAAGGTAGGGATTCTATCATCACTTTCAGATTCATCAAAAATCTCATCATTCATGCTATCTTCGTCATTATCACCAAGGGTCACATCAAGAAGATAATCATTAACATGCAAGAGTTATCATGTTGAACATCTTCCTCACACAAGGTTATGCCTTTACACACAAGAGAGGGGTTAGGCAGATCATGCTTAAACTTGTATATGTAAAAACAAACTCTATCCATGTCATCCTCTAAGGTTAGTGTTCGCGAGTGAACATCAATCTTAGTCCTTGATGTTTTAAGAAAAAGTCTCCCAAATAAAATTGAGGGTGCACCACCATCGTGCATAACATCAAGGACATAGAAGTACTAATTTGTCTACTCGGACCATCACATCCTTAACTAGTCCACAAGGACTAACTTGGGAAGGATCGGCCATTTGGAAAATAACCATATATCCCTTATGTTCACCTATTTCTAGGTTCTCATATATGCAAGAACGAATGACATAAATAGAAGCTCCAAAAATCAATCATAGCATTTTTCACCATTTTACCACTTAAAGAAATACGGATTGAAAAAATGTCGGGTTCAACACATTTTGTAGGCAATTTTCTATGATTCAAAATGGAAACTAGGGGTGTTCAAAAAACCGGAAAACCCATAATCGGTCAAAATCGAATCAGTATTTAATTTGATGTACCAATTATTTGGTTAATCGGTTAATATTGGTTATGGTTATCCGATTATGTCGTTAATCGGTTTGTTTATCGGTTTTATTATTTGGTAATCGGTCTAACCTGATAACTCATAAGAGATTTTATAGCATAATAATTCATTAATTAATTTCAACCCCAAAAATTAATTAATTAAATTTTGGTCTTTGATCACAAACCCAATAAGAAAACTTTAAATTACTAACACAAATTAATTATTCTTTAAATTCTATATTACAAACACATATATCTTTAAATAAAAATTATTCCCGGAGGAAATAATTATGCAAACAAAAGTCGATGTAGCTTATAATTGTTCCTAACACTAATAATTATCGATGGGATACAATTTTAATATTAATTCAAAAAATTATTCAACTCTTATGCAACACAATTATCCAATTTCTAAAATTTTTACCTTATATTCCAAGTTTTAGGGCTCTAACTACTAATCAATATTAACTACTAATCAATCAAGTCTAAGAAAGGGATACTTACCTCCACTTTCTCAAAGATTTTTCAGATTTGCTCGTCATTGGTAGTCGCCTTTGGCCTTCCCCTAAGTCCATTGGGGAACGGTGGTGGGAGGTTCACTCGTGCCTCTGGTGTTGGAATCTTCTTGATGGGCTCCTCCACAACCAACTCTCTCTCCTTCGAGTTAGTTTTGTAGTGTTCTTCAACAAAGATATCTTCATGTTGGATCTTCTTCTCGAGCTTGAGCACTTCCTTCCCGCATCTAAGTTTCAAGGCACTCATATTTCTTGGATTAATTCCAGTTGGGAAAGAAGCTTGCTGGATTCCTTGGCTTCAAAACGGCTTATCAATGTGGCAAGTTGGCCTACCTAAACCTCAAGATTTTTTATGCTTGTGAATGCCCTTGTCCCGAGATCCTCAATCTCTAGCCTTGTTCGCTCCGCGAAGATATCTTGCTTCTTGGCCAATTTAGAGATAGCACTAAGAATTTCTTCTCGGTCTGACTTGTAAATTGAGGCATTGTTGGTAGAAGGCCCTTCTTCCCTTGGATAGGGTTGAGGTGAAGCTTGTCCTCCTCGGTTGTACCCTTTCGGTTGATTGTCCCTCTGGAACGCTTGTGGTTGATCTCTAACAAACTGTGGCCTATTTCTATTGTTGTTGAACTCCAACGCCTTAACTTCTTTAAAATCCTCCGCCACTTATGGACATGAATCCGTTTGATAATCAAGGTTGCAAACAACGCACACTTTTGCTTGTTGAACTCCCATTTTCAAGAACTCTTTTATCATGGAGGCAAAAGCTTGGGGGTTTGATTTGGTTCCTCCACGTGTTTCACCCATGATCGTGTACAAAATTGAGTTGTGTCATTTTCCATTTCTTTGAAAGTGTCATGGCCTCCCTTGGGCTCTTTTTGGCGATCGAACCATTACAAGCGGCGTTGACCATGTGCATATCATTGTTATATAAGCCTTCTAAGAAATAATAACTCGGTCTCCTTCCTTGAATGTATGATTATGGCAGCTCACCAACAATCTCTTGAAGTGCTTCCAATACTCATAGAAGGACTCATAAGCAAATTGAGAGATGTTAGATAATTGTTTCTTCAATCCCACCGACTTCGATGCTGGAAAGTACTTTTCTAGAAAGGTGTTTCATATCCATCCATGATGTAATGCAAATGGAAGGCAGATAATACAACCAATCTTTGGCCGAATCTCTAAGTGAGAAGGGAAACACCCTTAAATTGTTGTCCTCCTCTGTAACACCCACCAGCTTCATATTGGTATGAACCAAATGGAATTCCAAGAGATGCTTGTTTGGATCCTCTCAGGCCATCCCCGGAAAGGTCGGCAAGCAATGGATCATCTCACTCTTTAATTCACATGTAACATTAGGCAGCAGGGGCGTGAAAATGATGTAGAGGGGTTGATTCTCCAAGTTTGGGGCCTTCAACTCCCTCAAGGTGCGGTTGTCTTCCACCATGTGTTCTTTCTCTACTACTGAAAGTGGTTCTTACGGAACTTCTCTACTTGGTTTCCTTTTCCTTCCTCGCCTACTATCAGTGCAATTCAATGGACTGTGTAGAACTCCCAAGTTCTTGGCACGGGCATGTACTATAAACCGGGAAAAACAATGACCAAATAAAATCAACACTAGCAAAAAGGCTCAACAACCAAAAGCCAACAAAAACAAAAACAACACTACTTACTCTACTAAAAAATCATTTTTTCCTTACCGAGAATCAAGAATCCATTTTGAATTGAAATCTACACAATGTTTTCACGTAACAAACTATGCCTTGGACTAAGTCATGGTCTCGATTGGCATCATCTGATCATGTGTACAAATCCTTCTCTCACCACAATTCTTTATTTATCATTTTGCCTTTACTATTATTACAATTTATTCCTCAAAATATTATCTCTAAATTCACCCAAAAATAAATAAATAAATAAATTCCTTGTTTAAAATGAAGCTAAATTCTCGGGTCTCACACTATGTCTACTAGTGTTTAAGTCTTTTCTCATTTTAAACTCCTAAGAGTAGGTAGAGAGAGAAAGGAACTCATCCTTCCCTCTAGTTTCTTTTCTTCACTTTTTCTTGTTTTAACCCAAGAGCATTGAATCCAATGAAATATTTGGGTTCAATTCCTAGGGAGTAGTTAATTAACTTGGGGTTTATATTTGTACTCATGATTTGGTGTTTGTTTTGGGAGATTCTATAGATATACCTTTCTATATGTGCTTATGATTATTATGTTGCCTTGTTCTTCATACTCTTGTAAATTGCATGATTGTTACACTAAGATTGGCACTCACCGTAGTCTAATTTCATGTTGGCGCATCTATTGATATCCCTTGGGGAGGGAAACCTAGATATGGGTAGCGGGGTCTAAGATCGTATGGGTGTGTAAATGTGGTTCGCCAATTTACCGTTACGATGATCCTACACTAGTCTTAGCTAGCGAGTTGGCCCAAAGGGTTACGGATAAAGATAGTGTTAGTAGAAAACTAAGATTAGCGTGATTGGCAACCTCAAAGCCATCGATAAAGTGCCTATCCCTTGGCCTCTGGTGGCCTAAGGAGAAGCATTCGTAGTGGAGTGCCCTAAATGTAATAGAACAGGGAAGAATCAGACCAGCACAATGTGTTGCGCCGTTGTTTCATTTTCCTAATTTCGGAGGCGATGTTGACGGAAGAAACGTGTGCACCCTTGGGAGGTCATCGGTGTACCTCTCAAAGATGTAATTTTTAAGCTCTAATAGCTTACTAACTACAACTAAGTAGCTAGTGGCAAGTCAGGATCGTCCACAGAGACAAGAGATATTCTCAAGTGTTTGCTCATAAAATGGTAAATACTACGCTAGATATATAGATATTCATATATATAAAAGCAC
>JAULKM010150202.1:0-17346 GCA_032355605.1 Rubia tinctorum | reverse complement strand
ATAGAACTGTAGATATATACCTTCAAGAAAGAATGAATGGTAAATGAGCTTAATCAGGAGGAAGAAGGATTAATGAGGGGAACTTGGAGTGTTGGTAGTGGCTGGAGATGCTTTATATACAGGATGAATTCTCGATTTTCGAGGAGATTGAGGTAGCTGAGGAGGACTAGGTGTGCTCTTTTTCATAATTCTTCACCTGTGTCTTTCAACAGTGGAATCAGCTGCTTAAAATTAAAGGGGAAAAAGCAGATAAAGGAAAATTAAGTAGGATTCCAAAGAAACAAATGTTGTGAAATTTGATAAAGCTATTATGCATAGCTTCTTTTAAGGCTTCTAGAGGTTGGAATTAAGTGCATCAACACATACCAACAAATTCCTTCCTAATGCCCAAAAATTCCTTTCTTTTAATTTTCTGGGAATAACATCTACTGTAGTTGCCTCCCCATTCTCATTTCACTTTGGCCCCAATTTGCCACATCTCCTAGTTTCTTTTCAAGTGCAACTAATTGAAGAGGCGAAATACAAAACTAAAACTTAAATGAAAATAACAAAATAACCTTGTATAATTTGAAATAAACCTAAACTGCTTTGAAATAATTTTGTTCTCGTTGACTGTGGA
Source organism: Rubia tinctorum (assembly GCA_032355605.1). Lineage (NCBI taxonomy): Eukaryota > Viridiplantae > Streptophyta > Magnoliopsida > Gentianales > Rubiaceae > Rubia > Rubia tinctorum. The sequence goes on along the minus strand of JAULKM010150202.1, from coordinate 16,727 downwards.
AATTAGTGTTGATAATTTCGGAAATGACCAAAATATTTCTGCTTAGTTTTCTTATAAAAATTGAATGAGTTTACCTTTTAAAAATGCTAGGTTAGATCAGTATTTTCTATTAAAACATAATTTAGATCAATACATTTTATAAAAATATAAGGTTATACTAGTAATTTTTTGTGAAACTCCCCCACTTCTTGCTCCTCCCTCGCTTCCTCCTTCTTATTCTTCTCATCCCTCAAGATTGGCAATTCGAGGTTCATTTTGTAAGGCCCTTCACTATCACCGTGCCTTGTCACATATTTAGCGTCATCATTATTTGCAAACAACCATTTCAACCTAGGAAGTATAGGAAGGTACCACAAAATCTTCGAAGGTGTTTTTTTGGTTTTTCGTTCAGCCTCCACCCTCACCTATATTTTCCTAGTCTTCGAATTGTACTTTGGCTCACTACATACCCAATACGTACTTTATGTTCAATCTTCTTCTCCTGTAAATCATAAAATCAATTGAGCAAGAATGTATCTTGTCCCATTCCATTCTCATTGGACACAACACCTTTTTAAAGGTGGAGTTCAAAGGAGGTTCCGCTAAATTTCCCAGGAACCGCCTTTTGAGAAGGGTTCCGAGCTCGGAACCTAGTGTTTCTAGGCACCTGCGAAAATCAAAGGCGGTTCAAGTTCTTTGGAAGGCGGTCATGAAAGAACTGTCTTCCATTTATATAAATCAAAGGCGATTTACTGAATAACCGCCTTTACTTGTGTACAATTAAAGGCGGTTGTGCAAATGTGACTTCTAATGTGCTAGGTTCCGGACTCGGAACTGGGATATGAATATGGTTCCGACTTAGGAACCTTTATGGATTAGGGCTGTTGAAAGGACGAATAGTGTTACACATTCATAACATTTTTTTTATCATAGTTCAGAGTTCGGAACCGATTCTGGACAAGTGGTCATCATTCCTTGCTTCCTTTGTTACCTCATTACCCTGATATAATATGTCATACTAACGTTTTTGCTATTAAAAATCTGGACGCTATGAACAAAAAAAACCAAAACAAAAAATAATAATTTTGCACTAATTTAATTCGTCTAGAACAGTGAATTTAAGTTAAGGACATAATAATTCATTAAGTCTGGTACAATTACAACCAAAAGAAATAGAGTTCCAAGCATCTCCTACGGAAGGCCTACAACATGTCACACAGATGAGCATCGTTTGAGGAGGGGCGTCTTTGACTCATTGAAGGCTAGCTCATAAGCATGTTGTTTCTTTTTTAACTTCCATAAACGCTCCCTAAGTTGGCATACTTTGTCACGAGCAACGCCTGAGGCAATTCTTCATGCTCGTGATAAATTTAGGGTCAGACTCTTCTGCAAAATCATTTTTCAAATAACAATTAATAAAAGATAACTCTTTAACGTATATATATTTTAAAAACAGTAAATGTACCTTCTTCAACCCTTACTCTCTTGTGAGGTTCAGACGCATCTGTTGTTTGGTGACACCATTTGTTCTCATATAGTATCCATTTTTTCTTTAAAAAGTACGGCTTGTCAAAGCACTTGTAAGCCTTCTTCTCCCCATGCAAATCTAACCCTTTCACATCACGCAAGATCAACGTAATCAAGTTTCCATAAGGCAGATTCTTGATTAATCTCCTCGATGTAGCTACACACATCATGTGCTTAAAAATTTCAGTGCCGGTATTAACTTTGGCCCCCCTTAATGACACATTAGAACATCATCAGAGTCGAGTAATTTGGCTCGGTGATGTGACCGGGAGTGGGTACTATCGACCGAGCTATTATCTCTTACAAAATACGTTGGTCTATTTCGAGTTCCTTTAGATCAAACGATTTCGGTCTACCTAGATCATGATGATCGCGTCTAAAGTACTTCAGACTGCACGCAATTGGGTTAATACTAGGATATTCATCATTAAGCGATCATTCCCCCTATTTTAAACATCATCGAAAGGTACATCCTCCACTTGGGGGTAAAGATTTTATGGACCCTTGTAGGGGTATTCAACTTTTTGATTGATAATCCATGGGCTAATCTTAACATTAAACTTAATCAACCTATTCCAATAACTACCCAAACCCTCCACCTCATGCAAATTGGAATAAAATTGAAATATCTCATCAAAGTATTCAGGTTCGTTCAAACTAAGAAGTTTAAGCAAATAATGAACCTCAAAAAACTTAACGGGGCCGGCTAACCCTACGCACATGTACACATTCAAATCTAGGATATATGAATCTAATAATTTTCCATCTTCCCTTGAAGCATAGAACCTAATTTTCCATCTTCCCTTAAAGTCTGGTACAGTTACAACCAAAAGAAACAGAGTTCCAAGCATCTCCTATGGAAGGCCTACAACATGTCACACAAATGTGCATCATTTGAGGCCGGGCGTCTTTGACTCATTGAAGGCTCGCTCATAAGCATGTTGTTTCTTATTTAGCATCCATAAACGCTCCCTGAGTTAACATACTTTGTCACGAGCAACGCCTGAGGCAATTCTTCATGCTCGTGATAAATTTAGGGTCGGACTCTTCTACAAAATCATTTTTCAAATAACAATTAATAAAAGATAACTCTTTAACGTATAAATATTTTAAAAACAGTAAATATACCTTCTTCTACCCTTGCTTTCCCGTGAGGTTCGTCCGCATCTGTTTTTGGTGACACCATTTGTTCTCATATAGTATCCATTTTTTCTTTAAAAAGTACGGCTTGTCAAAGTAATTGTAAGCCTTCTTCTCCCCAAGCAAAACCAACTGTTTCACAGCGCGCAAGATCAACGTAATCAAGTTGCCATAAGGAAGATTCTGGATTAATCTCTTCGATGTAGCTACACACATCATGTACTTAAAAATTTCAGTGCCGAGATTAACCTTGGCCCCCCTCAATGACACATTAGAATATCATCAGAGTCGATTAATTTGGCTCAGTGATGTGACCGGGAGTGGGTACTATCGACCGAGCGATTATCTCTTAAACAATACATTGGTTTATTTCGAGTTCCTTTAGATCAAACGATTCCGGTCTACCTAGATCATGAGGATTGCATCTAAAGTACGCAATTGGGTCAATACTAGGATATTCATCATTAAGGGGTCATTCCCCCCTATGATAAACATTATCTAAAGGTTCATCCTCCATTTGGGGGTAAAGATCTTCTGGACCCTTGTAGGGCATTCAATTTTTTGATTGATAATCCATGGGATAATCTCAACATTAAACATGTTCACCCTAGTCCAATAACTACCCAAACCCTCCACCTCATGAAATTTGACATAAAATTGAAATATCTCATCAAAGTATTTGGGTTCGTTCAAACTAAGAAGTTTAAGCAAATGTTGATCCTCAAAAAACTTAACGGGGCCGGCTAACCCTATGCTGATGTACACATTCAAATATAGGATATATGAATCTAATAATTTTCCATCTTCCCATAAAGCATTGAAGCTAGTTTGAGCTTCATGAAAACAAACCTTGCTTCGTAGTCCAGATTCCTCGGTTGGCTTCCTCTCGTGGATTTTGAACGATGTCCGCGAACTGGTGCATTAGGATTTAAAGACGACATGATGAGATGTTTTTTGGGTCTGTGAGGATTTGAATTGGGGTGAGTGATAGAGTTCCACTATCCGAAATGGCTTTAGGGTTTTTAGATTGAATCCCGTTTTGGGGTTTTTTTAATATAGCCACTTCGGTTTCAAGTGCGGAACCAAATCGTGGATATTTAACAATGGTCTGATATTTTGTTCCTAACTCGGAGCTGGTTTCAAAGCTTTTCGGTACACTGATTCGATTTTTAGTTTCGAGTCTGGAATAAATTCTTGAGATTTTTCCTTTGAATAGAATTTGTATAGTCTTCTGGGCAGATTGTTTCCTGAAATAACATTAGAGCCCGGGACTATTGTTCTGAACTCGTAACTACTAAACTCGTGGTTTCAAATTACGTATCTGAACTAGTTCCGAGCTTGTAACTATTTATTCCAAAATAACCTCAAATAAAAACGATCGTTCAATAGATCAGATTAGTTCTTGAAATAACATCAGAGCTCGGTAACTGCCAAACTCAAGGTTTCAAATTAGGTATCATATGCTTTTCCGAGATCATGAAAGAGTATCCCAAAAGAACCTCAAAAATCAACTTATTTTGTTTAGTAGATCAGATTGGTTCCTGAAATGAAATCAGAGATCGTAAGATTAGTTTCGTATTCGTAACTGATGATATCATCTTTTCGTATTAAGTGTCTGATCCCATTCCGAGCTCGTAATAGATTTTCTAAAAATGACTTCAAAAATCAACATTCATTTTAATAAACCAGATTGGTTCCTGAAATTATATCAGTGGTTGGAACTGATCCGAGATCGTAAGAACCATTTTTTATCCAATGTTTTCAGTCATAGAAAATTGGTTTCGAACTCTGAACATCTCCCGGGAACATATTTGTAAAGAAATGACAAAGTTCCTCCATCGGAACTAATTCGTCAAGTATGGCTATTTTATCAGCCACAACCATTTAGTTCCAGACCATTCATTAGTAATGGAGAATCGCTAGTTTTGACATTCATGAAATAGAATAGGAGAGACATAAAATTTCTGATAAACAAAATTCTAAAACCAAAATAATGTATTACTAATTATCATCCAAACTTCATAAACGGAAATTATCCAAAACATATTATGTTTTAATTCTCAACTATTACAACTCAAAAAAAATGTCATCAAAAGATCAACCGAATATTTCATCCATCTCCGAGTTGGTCTTGTCAGAGTCTGCCTCTCCACCTTCACCATTTTTGTCATCGATCTCATCATCGTCCGAATAAATGGCCTTGAAGGTTGGCATACGATCGTCGTCACTAAGCACGATCTGGAGTCAGGTGAATTCGATGAATCTATCATGCCTAGCTTCAGCCGCGGCTAGCTCTGCATTAGTGGCACTAATTTCAGTCTAAAGACATGACATGTATCTTTTTAAGGTAGTCATCAACGAACCTTAGCTACCTGCAAAATATAAGCGCTGGTTATGAAAAACATATTACGGAAAGGTAATAAAAAATTATATTTGAAATTGATAAGCTTTGACAACTCACGAGACGAAGATGCCTCTGCCTTGCCCATCTCGGAGTCCCTCCCTCTCTTCGCCTCCTTGGTTGATGCCTCGAGAATTGTGCGCTGGACATAAGTATTCTGCTCATTCAAGACCAAATGCTTGTGGTCGAACCAAGCCCCATCATAATTATCCAATCTCAATGGTTTTTTAATGGGCATAGCCTTCCACTTCTTTATCAACGACGTGATCAAACCATCATACAGAATATCTTTCTTGTTACCCTCCGCGGCTTTCAACATATACATTAAAATCATATAGCCTGGGTTAAGTTTCACACCCTCCATCATGTAGTAGAATATCATGAGGTTTCCATTTCTAGGCTCACATGCATGGCCCCCCGACAGTATGATATTTTTACAAATCCACTCATAAACAACCTATCCCCAGCAGACAACACCCTCACATCGTAGCTCTCTACCTTCCCGGGTGCAGATCCTGACCTATTGAAATATTTTTTAGCCATAGCGACGGGACCCAACGGGGTTACCTCCGTAACCCCAGGCCAATTATGTTGATGGAAAATTTCTATAGGTCCCCCCTCATCGACAGGCTTCAATTTAGTAAGGTCAGTGCACTCACAATCTAGGACATCATTTATTGAATACTTTGTAAAGGGTATTGTCAAACCTTTTATAATTTTCTTCTCCTTATTATTACTACACTGTCCTAAATTAGTATAAAATTTTATTATCTCATCATAATGGACCGGTTCATATAAAAGGTGTAACTTTTTAAAACCCGATGACTCAAATTTAATAATCAAATGCCCCAGACCTAGTGACACAACATTCGATACGAATAACTTTTGGGTTGGTGCATTTTTTGTGATTGAATGCCACATACCTTTGCTCGGCATCCGCACTGAAGAATCTTTCTGCGACATCGGGTTGCTCCTGAGTTGGTTGTTGACTACGGGTTAATGCATTCCCACATCCACCACCTGATTTACCACCGCGATATCTCGAACCCATTGGCTAGTTTGTTAGGAGAAGAATGAATCGAGGTTACAAATTCGTAAATTTGGAAATTTGGAATTTGGGGATTTAGGGTTTTGAAATGGTTATGAAACCCAATCCATTTTTTTATTTAAGGAGAATGAGTTCCGAGTTTATAACCTAGTTTGTCGTATTTGACAAAGACAAGATGTAGTTTCTCGTTCGGAACATCTTCGCATATTACTGTTACGATATCGGAATGCATTTCCTAGCTTTAAAAAAGGGCAATAAATGCAGTTTTCAAATGAGTAATTAATACCCAATTGTTTTGGGCTTGAGTTCCTTCGCGTTTTTCCTCCAAAAACCCTCCCAACACCTTCATCTTCAAAATTCTTTACAAATCTCCCGTAGATTTTCACTCACATTGCAAAACCCTCCAAGACCGTAGATTTCTTCATTTCTAAGACATATTCTATAAAGAATCAACACCAAGAAGCTTTGGTTTTGGTTAGGGCTTTTATGGTCGTCCTAGATCATTTCAACATCTAGTCTCGATCTATTATTCAAAAGGTAAAAATAAAAGTGTTGGTGTTATTTTTTTTAATGTGGTTAGCTTATTAATCACAAAATATATTTAGTGTTCTTCCTAAGATATATGTAGATTGTGTGTGCTATTATGATCCGCTTATGGTTTCTTATTATGTAATATCTCCTACTGTACTATAGTGATTTCCAAGTGGAATACATTGATTGTCCATAGGTACTATAATATCATGGACAAGGGCTCGAGAAGAAACAATGGGTTTGCTCGAGGGACTCTTTGATACAAATGGCGATGAAGATGATGAAGAAGAGGGGTCGGCGGAGGTCGTCATAGCTAGGACACATTGTAGAATTTTAGAATGTAAAATGTCAAGGAATGAGTCAACATTTTTAACATTCGACCAATGGGTAAAATGTTTGTCCAAAGAGCGTGCTAAGTGATCGATTTGGGTAGGCAAAGTGGGTAATACAAGGGTAGACATCAAGTACGATAACTGGCACGAGGTCCCTAAAGAATACAAAGACGTTCTTTGGACAGAATGCAAGGTACCCCCTAGCATTTCTTACTTTCTTTTATGCTCTAACTTTATCCTTACATCTAGAGTTTATATAAATTGAGGTATATGTATTTTATCTTGATTTTGTATAATTTTTATAGAGGCCATTTGAGATCGATTTTCCGGATTTTGATGATTTGAAGAAGAAAGCAATGGCCATAATGTCAAAAAGTTGGAGAGAACACAAGTACACTTTGTCTAGAGATTATATATTCTCTAGAACAAAGGGTGATCGTCCATGGTTGACCTATACACATATTCAACCGGATAGCTGGGAAATTCATAAGAGGAAAACCTTTGATAATAAGGAAAATGTAAGTGATTTAAATTATTTTTTATTTGTCTCTAGATATTACTTTCCATTTACTTTTAACATGGTTGTGACATCCTAAAAACTAGGATACAAGGGCAGAAAAAAAAGTAATGCATTGAAAAACAAAACACCTCATCGTAAGAGTAGCGGTGGATATGGATTAGTGGCCTTGAAATAGTGAAAGAACGTTTCAAAAGGGATGTTCAAATTGCCATCGTTAGGAGGATGAGCGAGGAAGAGGAAAGGTCTTTGGTCACTCCGATCGATGTGCAATAGATAGATAGGTGTGATCTTTTCTTGAAGAGCTGACAAAACAAAAAGGGTGGGTATGATAAACATCCGATCATTGAAGTCGCGGATCAAGTGGTAAGACTTTATTTATTCATTCTAATTTCACGGGTGTAATATTTCAATTAATTACTACTCATGGAACTGTATTTCGTGTGCAGGTAAAGTTGAAGCAAGACCAATTGGAGGGTAAATTCATTCTATTGGGTAAGCACGATATCCTTCAGGCTACAAGTAAACCCAACCATCCCGGTCGTGCCAGGGGAGTGGGATCATTTTTCCCCGAAGAGAGACATTTGGGTAGTTAGAACATACAATCGGGATAAACCATCAAGAGTCCACGTAATGCAAAAGGAAGCCCTCGCTAGAGACAAGCATATAGAGCAACAAGAATTATTGATTCGAAAGTTGGTTGAGCACACGGGCTTTCTTTACTCAATAATTTGGATGAATTGACACCTGAATGGATGCCACCGTCTAAAGGATCATGACACTTGTCGGGAGAAGTGTCGATACCAACAAACCATTCTTGATCCCCCAACAAATGAAGAAACTAACATTGTCAAAGCCATTGTGTCGTCCCAAAACAAGGTTGGTCAGATTAAGTTATTTCATTGATAGGTTTACAATATGTATGTTCTCCCTCACAATGTAGACAATGCATATGTGTGAGCTATACATTGATCGAGGTGACAAGGGCAGGCTACTACATGTTGCCGACGTAATTCTACACGAGTCGATGGGCATCATCATTCCGTTCCAATTGGTGATGGCATTTTTAGACTTTCAATGGAGAACCTAAAGGTCCTCAAAACCCTATTACCAATTGCAGAAGGTGAATACAAGCAAGTGGGATCCGCACGGGGAATGTTCCTCCTGTGGCCTCATTGTCTCATTTACGTGGACCCAATCAAATATCGTCATTTGTAGGAGACACCAATGACAACATATAAGCCAATCTTTGAGGCGGAAAAGATTATGAAACCCGTTATCACCTGGGCACAGGTTATTAAGGAGTCACCGCATTTCGTGAGGGTTTTCTATGATTTCGTGCTCAAACACTAAAGGAACTCAACATACTTATTCTCGAGTAATGAATGAGTATTCGGTCAGAAGTGAGAAATCACTGCGTCATGGTCTGACTTTGAAGACCTATGGAGGTAACGTCCTTATACTTATTGTAAGTAGTTCATCTTTTAGCTTTGTGCAAGTTATTGAAAATTCATGATCATTTCCAAATTGATGACATACAATTCCATTTCAAAGGTACGTGTATTATTTTGCTAACCAAAAGGACAAGGGTTGGATAAGGTACTTGTGCCTGATGTTTACTCAATAAATCGGGTGTACTGTTCAGGAGAGGGTTGACTACATTCGCAAAAGTTTTCGAAAAACGGATAAAAAGGTCATACATTGAAAAGTGATGGAGACACACTCATGTCATTAATAATCCATTGATGCATTATTATTATTTTACATTTTTCTCCAATGATGTAGGGACCATTGGAGATTAATATTTATTGTCCTCAACAAGAAGCACATTTACTGGATGGATCCTCTTCACTACAAACCGTTTGATGCATTCGTTAAAATATTGGGTGACTCTATTGAAGGTCGGGGGGAATAATCGTGATGAGGGATTATACCTAATACAAATCAAGGTGTGATTATCTTTTCATGTTACTAAATTCTATTTAGTCATCAGTTATTGTAATTATATGTTACTAATCTAAATTATATTTATAAGTACAAGAAATAAGCAAATACATGAGAATGCGACTATTACATAATGATATACGCACCGGAGTGTATCACACATGTGCGTGAGGATTACCTAGAAATCGGCAAAGTGAATTTTTAAGATAAATATTTCAAGAATGTTTTTAAGCAATATAAACTATCGTCCCAAATCTTATTTGGTAACTTTGATTGTTTCACAGATTTTTACAAAGGTTCTCAGACCTTATTCACAAGATGACATCAACAGTGCTAGAAATTACTTGGCTAGGTATCTCGTGTAATCCCGCTCCTTTTCCTAGTGTGGTATTATGAGAGACTAGTATTTGATGACATTGTTGTGCAGAATATATTTTTGATGGCTTCTATTCCTATCTATAGATTGTTGCTTTGTTAGTGTAGTTCATAGATTTTTAATATCTAGTGTCATAATCTCTTGTATTTTGTAAAATCTGGATCTTTTTTAAAAGACTTTTGAAAATCTAGTTTACAATGAAATAGGAAAATATTACCATCTTGTCCGATTGGAGTTCTGATAGAGGAACTAGAATCTGTCCATTTATAAATATATTATACATAGACCCGATTTCATGTTCCTCCATCGGGACATGAAGAATAGATACAGTTCCGGACTCGAAAATGGTTTGCTAGAAATTGCATCCCCTTTGTTAATATACCACTGCAATTCCAGAATCAATCCACGATGAAGGAACAAGTTCTTAAACCCAGACAACATTCCGACTTCGTAACTATATTTTACCTGAATGTGTGGTCAATTGTTCCACACTCGAAACTCAAACACTCAGTTTCGTGCTCGGAACTTTAAGGTAATCAGGGACTCGGATTACCAGTTCTGCACTCGGGACTAATCATAAAGCCCAATACTCAGATCACTAGTTCTAATATCGGAACACATTAATGGCGGTTCCAGCAAACGAACAACGGCAGTTTATAACCAACCGCCTTTGATGGTGGCCAATCAAAGGTGGTTCCCAAAATCGCCTTTGATCGTAGAGGATCAAAGCTACAACCAAAGAAGTCACTCCAAAAGTGAATTTTCTGGTCCGAAGGAACCGCCTTTAATATGCCTGGTTTCCACTAGTTATACAATCAGTCAAGTAAAATCTTCCATTCTGAAAGAAATTCTTTCACCAACTTAAGCGCATCCGTCATTCCTTTGTAAAAAACGTCGTGATCAAAACAACATGATTTTACTCTACATATAATGGTGATTCTTTATCATTCAATAATGCTCAAAGGACCTCCGGTTTATCCTTTAATGCTCGTGCAACATCCTTTACCATGCCTTCCCATCCAACATTAAAATTCAAACGATCCCCCTCTATCTCATCCTTGTCATCGTCACTTACACCAACATCTTCCTCGTGCTATACCTACCTAGAAAATCCATACGGATAAGACGTTCTCGCAATTTACTAACTCACAAGAACGCATCATTATTACTCCCTCCTTTCATTAATATTTGGCACACTTTTTTACTCTATTTTGTCGATGCATGTTTGACTACTAATAATTTTTGCTACATGTGTTAATATCATGTAAAATTTTAATATTTAAAAAGTACATGCTACGAATTAGATGTTCTCGCAAATTGGTAATAGGGCCAATTTACTAGAAAATCCATACGTATTAGATGTTCTCGCAATTTACTCACAAGAACGCATCATTATTACAATCTTTACATGGACATCAAACGCTTGTCACATTTTTACACTGATCATCTTCAAATAAAACTTCAAAAAAAATGTTATATCAAATGCCTTTACTCGGATGAAGTTGTAATATCTGAGTTCACAATACGAGCACGATCCATTCTCAATAACCTACCAATATTCAAACGATCCCCAATTCTGGCATATATAATGATATCAAATCCTTGCAAAGCACACTTGCTTTTGAATGAAAAATAATATCTATTAAACACTATAGCATACATATCATTACAATCACATGCATTTGGTCATGCTTCAAAGAACAAACCCTAAACAAAAATCGTGTCTCAAACTGAAAGATTCATATGTAGTGATTCATAACCGAAGGGAAGCCATTGAACTAACTATCTTGAATGAACTCTTCCGGCCGAATTGGACAAATTTTACCCAAATGATGCACAACTTTTGGATTAGAAATAGTCCTAAATTTGATTTATATTGCTTGGTACTGCTTCAAAATTAATATTTTTGTACAATACTTTAACTGTCTCCCGCCATATCATCCGAATAGAAACGTGCCTCCATCATAAAACAATACCCCTCAGTCTTATTCCTCCTTTAGAACTTACGACAAGTATTCTCTTAAAAAGAATAATTCTCGAATTCAAAACTAAAAAACACAAATATGGCTTTTGAATCACAGCCTGACACTAGAAGTGGTAAAATGATGCTTTCCCCACCCGATAGAGCTTCCACAATCAGAAAAACACTCGAAACTCATGATCTTCTACCATTTCTAGTACAAACAATGTCGGAAAATAAGTGTATTATAAGCACTATAAAATGAACATTTGTGTCCCATATGTGTCCCTTCTCCCAGGTTGTAGAAGTCCTAGAATTGAAAATGACCGGATTGGAGCCGCTCGTGTTCTCCTCCAACCTTTGCCCATCCGGACCAATAAGGACACTTTTAACCACAATAAACGCCCCCAAACTTTTAAACAAAGAATGGATAACAGCTTCATGAATTGGACGAATGGTAGCAGATCGCTCTTCCTCGGGTAGTTAACTGGCCAGAGGGTCTCCTGCCCTTGTCCATTGCTTTTCTAGCTTATGAAGGCTGAAGAGAAATGGATATGGAGGAGAGATATTTGTGTTCAGGTGATAAATGTGGATGATGGTATGTACGTAAATTGGTGCAACTATTTATCGCCAAAATTTGTGCAGAAACTTGTTTCCAGAAATAAATTCCAAGGTTGGAACTTATTGCAGCGAACAAATACATGGAAACTTGGGCACTGAAACTCATACTTCTGAGATCACGTTTCTTAATTGGGTGAATATTTGGTTAAGCTTCTTTTCCACGGGGTTATGTTCCCAGTTCAGGACTCTTTCCGGTCAACAAAAACTACGACACCCGACATTTTTTTGATATCGGAACTTCATATCAATCAATGAATTTTATAACAACCAACCCTAAATTGGTAACCATTCTCCTTAACCGTCAGCTAAATAATAAATGATGAAGGTTAAAGTGAAATTGCCGTCTACTGAAAATCAAGTGTAGTCGGAAATTTTTACCCCCAACACGACTTGAGTTCCAAATTCATGTATAGCCAACGATGGCAGTTTCAAAAAAATTGGCGGATCCGGCGTCAGTTGGAGTTTTCATTGTCCCTTCTTGCACTAGTGTATAGGATAATAGTTAAAATCATATTCCTATTAGGATAGTAGTTCTATTCATACTCCTGATATATTTTTCACACACCTATATTGTAATTCTCATCATGAATGAAATGTGTCATTGATGAGATACAACATTCATATTATATAAGACGGAATCTTTTAAATAAAATTATGGTATCAGAATGAGTTCAGTCTTGGACTCCTTCTTAGTTTGTCCAAGCGCAACGACCTTCAGCCGCCTCTGCAGCCTGCATCTAGCCAATAGTCCCCCTTCCTATGCCAGTTGGGCATCAATGATCCTCATGATCCAATTTGAGGAGGAGTTTTGAGATGTTTAGTTTTATTTATAATGCTGAAAGGATTATAGTTATATTGTCATTTCTATTATGATAGTTGTACAATTTCAATTTCAATTCCTATTATAATTTTTATATGTACAGTCTAGGTATATTGTAATTTTCATCATGAATGAAATGTGTGATTAATGAGATGTACATTTCATTTCATATCATATAAACCTTTTATAGGTTGTGGGGAACATTAAAATTTGATGGAAGCAATATCATATTTGTAGAATAGTATTGTAACAATGTAAAATAGATATTTTTCAATCATTTTTATCAGTGATTATAAAATTTAAGAGCTAAATTCTTATATAACCCTCAATTATTTAGTATGTGCAAATATAATCCGAGTTTTATGAAAGTGTATTTGTACCAAAAGTCATCTAAGCGGGCAGTTGTACCCATTCATATTCTCGCTAATCTAAGCTGGAAGTTTATATATTTTGGCAGGTCACGGGTATATCTTCACTTTTGAAAATTTGATGGTTATGTTTGCACTTTTCAAGGAACAGAGAGTCATCTAATCATTTAACTCAAAATTTATGAGTCCGTCTCTTGAAATACGATCTTTCCATAAATTATGGAAAGACCAAAGATTAAATTACAAATTAGAATAAATGAAGATAAAATTTTTGCGTTGCATTAATCGAGTCATAAAACTTATAACTATTGCATGTCGTATGATAAAATTTTTATATTGTAACTAAAATGATAAAAAATTATATTGTAACTAAAATATTTTACCTTTTTATTAAATATATTAACCTCAGGTTTTCATAAACCTATGAAAAAATGGTTTTTCTATGGATGTGAAATCAGTTTCTCCGTGATTTTGATATTCAGTCAAGGTGACAATTTATGTTGAACGGTTGCTTAACTCTTTTTAGAAAGAAAAAGCAAAAGAAAAGAAAAGATAACACTTAAATGTTCGAACAAAACTCGTTTTGTAATGAGACAATTTGAATATTCTCCGAACGTAAAATCTTTTAAAACGACCCCTTCGAATTTAAAATCTTTTACAATGTCCCCACTGAGTCTAATCCGAATTCTTTCCTATAATAACCACTACTTAGCATATAAGTGGCTTCAAAGTAAATGGTGCTTACTTTCTATGTTGAATATTCCATTACGCACTTTTACTTTATTGCCCAGCCAAATCTACGGCAACTCAAAAAGTTACGAGAGACGAGTAAAATAAAAAATCAAAATCAAAATCAAAAGATTAAAAATAAAGAAATAAAATCTTCATTTTAAAAGCAGTCTCATATCCTTGACTCTCGAATTCAAAGAAAACATCTTTAACTGAAATTGTGATTCGATATAGCTAGCTCCTTCATGACTAAGAAACGAGATAATTTCTTATCAGAAAGTAAAATCCACTAATAATTGTTGATTTTTGCATTCATATATATATATAGTGACTACAAAGAGAATACAAAACCTAAACAAATATGGAACAACATATATACAAAACCAATCAGAAATGATATTCATTTCTTATCTTGATTCTAAATCAATTGTATATCTATGGCCCCGCTCAAATGAAGTGTAGGATTGGTGGCAACGCAAAACTTGGAACGTAAGAACTCAAACTGAGGATGAGGTAACCCTTTGTAAATATGCCAACAAGCTTCAAGTCCGTAGAAACATGAGCAATCTTGAGTTTGCCAGAAGACACCATCTCACTCACAAAATGATAATCAATATCAATGTGTTTGGTTGTCTTATGTTAAACTGGATTCTGAGTAAGAAAGAGAGCACTATCATTATCACACAGCAAACTGGAGGCACACAAGTCGATACACGTAAATCCCAAAGAAGATTCATCAACCAAGTTAGTTGCGTAGTAGTGTTTGCCATAGCGCGGTATTCTGATTCTGAACTAGAACGAGAAACTGTAGGTTGCTTCTTTGCACTCAAAGAACCAGGTTACCATCAAGAAAAATGGCATAACCATATGTAGACCTGCGAGTCTTAATGCAACGAGTCCAATCAGCAATAGAATAAACCAGAACTGGTAAAGCGACGAATTTGCACGAAATTGAAAACCATAGTGGAGAGTCTCTCGCATATAGTGCAAAATCTGAGTAACAATTTGGAAATGGTCATCACTATGAGCCTGCATGAACTGACTTCCCGTGTTTATAGCATAGGACAAATCGGGACGTGTAATCGACATATACTGAAGTGCACCAACCAAAAACCGATAAAGTGTGGAATTTTTGAACGGCTTACCGGAAGAGCTAGCAAGTTACGAAAAAACCACAAAAGGAATAACAACTGGTGCTGAATCCTGCATTCCACCGCGCAATAAAATGTCCTTGGCGTATCTGGCCTGACCAAGGAATAAGTCATCGAAAGTACGAACAAACTCAAAACCCAAAAAATACTGCAGAGTGCAAAGATCGTTAATCTTGAATTCCTGATTAACCTGATCAATAAACTTCCGAATAAGATGACCATTATTCACAGTAAGAAAAATGTCATCAACATAAACCAATAAGTAGAGCAAAGAGGAACCCTGTGAAAATAAAAACAAAGATGTATCAGAGGAACTGCATACAAAACCAAAGCCAATAACAAATGAACTGAAACTTTGAAACCAAGCACGGTGAGCTTGCTTCAAACCATAAATTGCTTTGCGTAGATGACAAACAAAATAATGACGCATCGGGTCTTTGTATCCAGCAGACTACTCAATATAAACCGGAGAGTCAAGAACTCCTACACTACGACCCCGAGCTAGAGTTAAATTTGAAAATCTTTAGGCGGTATTCCTTGGAAAGTGAGAACAACAACCCTCCTAGTGACCATTTTGCGGAAGCTTCAACATCTATGGAGCATCACGAGAACCGTTAAGAGGAAGTTTAGGGAGGAGGACCTCAAAACCCTCAAAATGGGAGGAACATCCCCTTGAGACAAATTCCGTTGAGGAAGGTCATGGCTCCCAATCTATAGCACCAACCGATGTGTATCACCTATTCGGCAGTTGGATCGAATAGGCACTTTTAATTGAAGTCTGGATTGATACACTTGCTACCGTCCTTTCTTGGTAGACAGGGGGAAGATCCCAACAAACACATCCTCGATTTTTTCATGGTTTTTAGTGGGATGCTTCCTGAGGGAGTGAATGAGGAGATGTACATGTTAAAGGTCTTTCTGTTCTCATTGCAAGATTCCGCAAGGGATTGGCTCCATTATCTTCAACCCAAAAGCATAACCTCATGGATTTAATTGAAGCGGAAGTTTCTCTCCAAATACTTTCCAGATTTAAAATCCTCTATCTTGAAGAAGGATACAATAAACATCAACCAATGGCATGAGGACTCTTTCTGTGACTTTTGGGAGAGGTTCAAGAAGCTTCTTGCTAGTTGTCTGTATCACGGCTATTCGGACGGGGATTTAGTCTACTACTTCTACAATGGTCTTATTGATCAAGACCAAAGTCTAGTGAGGGGAGCTTGTAATGGTTCTCTTGGGAACAAGTCATCTAGGGAAGCTATGGAGCTCTACGAGGAGCTAGC
>JAULKM010150201.1:0-50114 GCA_032355605.1 Rubia tinctorum | reverse complement strand
TAAACATAAGAGAAATGATGAAGGAAAAATGAAAACTAGGGTTTTTGGAGAGTAAAATTCGGGTGGAAGAAGAAGTGTGAGGAAGAAGGGGTGAAAATGGCTTTAAAATGGCCTCAGCCCACGTTGACGACTACAGGCCGCAGTAGGGTCCTGCGGCCCGCAAACCATGCACTGGAATCTGTATTTTATTTTTCTTTGTTGCGGGCCGCAGGACGCTGCTGCAGCCCGCAGCCGAGTTGCTGCCTCTTCTTCTTTACTTCACCCCCGGGTGAACCGCTTATCCGTTTTGATAGTTCTTTTAGTCAATTTTATAGTGCTCGAGAAGACGAATCCAATGGTAAGACTCTAAAACTCCGGTTCTTCTTGGATCATTCTCAGAAATTGGTTCAAACTCCCGGATCACAATTCATCCGCTTCTTTGTTTTCCTTCTTCGACCCTTTCATCTTCTACCACGTTTTGACTCGTGGCCTTCAATCTTCTACCATACTTGCGAATGGATTTTAATAAAATACTCCAAAGTGCTTATGAGAAATCTACAAATTAAGCTCACAATAAGAAATCTAGATGCTCGTAAGGACCAAAAATCCATTAGACTCAAAAGAGGTTACAAAAAGGAGGATTTAGATATGAAAACCGAAACCGGTTATCTAAACCCCTTATAATGTAATCCTAACTAAATCTAGCAATCTTCCAACAGAAAGATAACAAAAGAGATGTTAAATGCTTCGAAAAATACATGCATTTGACGTCTCATCACGTTACCTTATCCGAAAGGCTTTATTCTTTGTCATTTGTCATAATTGGGACATCAGGCCCACGCATTATCAATTCCCATCAACTGGTGGCCTGACTGGGTGAGTCGACCTGAGGCCATTGGCTGAGTCAGAGCCTGGATTTTCCTAGTCTTTCATGTTTGAGCTGCCCAGGGAGCAGGTAGCGTCCTTGGGGCTTGCTTCCTGTCTTCTTTTGGTATTTTGGCGGTCCTTTTTGGTTTTCAAAACTCCCACTAACGCACGATCCCTTTTTCATTAATGTGTTATTCGGAGGTTACGTTACTTGTCTAGATGTCTTCCACATGTCTATTTCTGACAGTTTTCTGCATGCTAGCTGGGTAAATTTTGCCCTCTCCCTAACCAGTTATCATTACTATTTTGTTGTCCTGTCCTGCGAGAAATTAATTGCTCCTGACTGCTTTATCTTTCCTTTTCTTTTTTGCCTATTTGTATCCTTCACTATTTTCTTTCACCGGCCTCTCCTTGCATTTTTGTTAGTATATCCAGTACAGACTTCAGTTCCCCGGTTGTCCTTAGCCTTCTTCCAATTACCCTCTTTGCTTTTCCTATCTTCTTTCTTCTGTCATTTTATTTTGCAACCATGTTTTCCACCGTAGCCCCCCCTAAGGAAGACACGTACCGTGTGGCTCTCAGTATCATTGAGGGCGCCTTCAACATCCAACAGGTCATTTTCACGACATATGTGATTACATTCTTCTACTCGGCGTTGACAAAAAATATTTTACGTGCCTGCGGGCATGGTTGCTTTCTATCTCGAGACTCACGAGCATTGCTGTCTCTGTTTCCCTTTTTCTCCTTTCTTTGAGGCTAATTTGGCCTTATACAGATTAGGTCTGACTGACCTTCTTCCCAATTCCATTCGCATCTTTCTAGGCTTTGAGGTCTTATGCCGTCTCCTCCGTATCGAACCCCTTTTAATCCTATTTCGTATTTTTGTATTCTTCTAGGATGCCCATAGACTGGACTTTTTTAAAGTTCTGGAAGGATGGGGTCATACTGCTGGCCGATCTCCCCCACTCGTGTTGAGTGTAAGTGGCAGATCATTTTTTTGGATGAGGATCTTGTCCTTTGCCCAAAAGAGGGTGAGAGGGTCGTTTATCCCGTTGGCCCGAAAAATGGATGGGGGTCTCATCCTACTTCCATTGAGACGTTTGCCCTATAACCCTTCATCTCCCATCTCGAGATTGTGAGTGTTAGGTGTGACCACGTCCTACGAGACTCTACCATTCATGCTGTCGGCCTGCCGTATTTTCCTGGTGGTATTTATACCGGCGAGGGTCTCACCGATCTGAGTGGTATAGATTAATTGTGTTTTTTTGCTATTTAGCTAAAACGCTGATTCTGATTGTCTATTCATATTTCTAACCTATTTTCGTTCTCTCTTTTGCAGAAATGTCCGTAGCTGAATTCCCCGGCTACCTGTCCAGGCTCCCTCGCAAAGCTAGGATCAACCATCTAGCTTCCTAGACTGACGATGCAGCTGGGGTCGTTGACTAGAAGGTTGAGGCGATCGACGTCTCAGTAACCAAAGTGAATGAAGATGAACCTGCCCTGAAGAGGGCTCGTCACAAACTCAGGAGAAGAGATGAAGAAAGTGGAGCGGGTAAAAGTCTGCCTCCCTGCGCCATGATTTCTGAGAAAGTTCCAAAGACACCAGCCACCAGCCAGCAGGAACTTGCTTTGGCGACTCGCCTTGTCTTAGCGATTCCTTTCTCCCCTCCCTTCGCTCACGGTTCCTCTTCCTGGGGATCTACGCCAGGTTCCTTGCACAACGCCTTCGCTCAGACGAATCTGGTCTCTCAGGCCTTGCCTATTCATCACTTCAACACTTGGCTGCTCGAACGCTCTCTGAACGTTGCCGACACTAATTCTCTTGCTGACCGGTAGCCTCAGTCATCCTTGAGGTGTGTTTTCTTTGTTTATTTGCTTTTATTTTTTGTTAATTTTTCCTCTTATTACTTGTTTCTTTTTCTTTTTCCAGCATCTCTGTTCTACCATGGCCATGCAGGAGGAATATGATAGCTTGCAGGTGGAAGTGGGCGAGCTGAGACGCGGCCTGGCCTCCCTCCAAGCTCAAGCTCTTCGTTCCACAGAGCTAGAACAGGTTATGGAGATGGAGAAGGGAGTTACTGGCTCTCTGTAGAGCTCTCTGAACCGTGCTGAAGCCAGAGTTGCTAACCTGAAAGCTTTCCAGGACTGGGCCTTCACTCACGGCTTCCTAAGCCTTTAGTCTCGCGTGGTGCAGAGTAATAAAGACTCTGAGCTACTGAGCGGAGTGCTGATGGGATCCATCAACCTCTATTCCAGGACTGAAGATGAGACTCAGCTGCTGGTTGGCCTTCATGATGCTTTTATTCATTTTTGGGAATACAGCTTCTCCGAGTACTTCTTTCAGTTGCGCCCGGGAATGTTATTGGCTGAACTTGACAGTTGGGCTCCTGACATCGCCTCTTCTGAAGGCGATGCACATTCTTCCAGTGGGACTCACCAGCATGTCAAAAATGCAGGAGTTCCTGCCAGGGAGGTCGCTTTAGCTGCTGGTTGTGCCTGGAGAGTTGACAAAGCTGAAGATGCCATGACCACTCAGGAGGCTGAGAATGAGGATGCTGCAGAGAAGCCTTGAAGAAACTCCCTTTTTTTAAATATATTTTTTCTCTTGTCATTTGTCCGTTCCCCTATGGAGGGATGAAACTGTATTGTTTCTTTCTATAATCCTAGAATGTTTATCTTTTATTTTCTTTGTCAGTTAATGTTAATTACTTCATTTGCTATTTTTGTCTTGAATTTTCTTCTATCCTTTTAGCACTCAGCCTGCATTTGTGCTGGTTGTTAGGGCCAGCGCTGTTACTTTAACCTGTATTAGGTTCTTTTACCTCAGACACCCGTAGTGGTCGGAGGTTCATTTAATTTCTCTTTTTGAGATCCGTCATGCAATTGCACTGACTGTTGAGGCCAACGTTGCATCTTTTACCTAGTTCTGGTTCGCTATCTTCGGCATTGATTGTGGCCGAAGAATTATGTTCCTTTGCCTTGTCAAGATCCGACGTGCAATTGCGCTGGCTGTTGGGGTCAGCGTTACAACTTCAACCTGGATCTAGCTTTACTTTTGTCCGCCAGTGGCTGTGGCCAGATGTTCATTTTCTTTTCCTTTTCGAGATCCGTCTTGCAATTGGCTGGCTGTTGGGACCAGCGCTACAACTTTGGCCTAGATTGGGCTCATTTTTCTCCGACGCTGGTTGTGGCCCGAGGTTAATTTCTTTTTCCTTTTTTAGATCCGGCCTACACTTGTACTGGCTGTTGGGGTAAGCCCGAAAACTTTAGCCTGGATCAGACTCATTTTTCTCCGGCACTGGTTGTGGCCAGAGGTTCATTTCTTTTGCCCTTTTGAGATCTGACCTGCACTTGTGCTGGCTGTTGGGGCTAGTGATGTAACTTTAGCCTGGACCAAGCTTTATTTTTCTCTGGCGCTGGTTGTGGTCAGAGGTTCATTTCTCTTTACCCTTTAGAGATCTGGCTTGCACTTGCGCTGGCTGTTGGGGCTAGCTCTGCAGCTTTAGCCTAGATCGGGCTTCATTTTTCTCAGGCACTGCCTGTGGCCGGAGGTCCATTTCCCTTTACCCTTTTGAGATCCGACATGTACTTGTGCTAGCAGTTGGGGCTGGCGCTGCAACTTTATCCTGGATCGGGCTTCATTTTTCTCCGGCACTGGTTGTGGCTGAAAATTTATTTCTTTTCCTACACTTGTCACTCCTGAATAAACAAGCGATATATAAAAGGGAACGAGGGCACATGTCAGGATATCCTCAGGAGTATACACTTTCATAGGTTTTCAAGAGGTTTGATCCTTTAAGGAACCCCATCTTGCCTGCCCGTCCCATCAATCTGACGAACAACATGTATTATGCACACATAAATCTATGATTACTTAAGCATAGTACCTTCTAAGTTTGGCTATATTCTTGGTCCTGGGAATTGGCCTTTCGTCCATCGTATCCATTTTGTATGCTCTTTTACCCAGCACCTCAACTACCATGTATTGGCCCTCTCATTCTGCGGCTAGCTTCTTCTAACCCTAGTCCATAATTGCTTCATCCTTCCTTACCGCCAAGTCCCCCACTTTCAAGGTTCTTACCCGCACCTTGCTATTATAATGCTGTTCCATCCAAGACTTGTACGCCGCTTCTTTTAATGCCACCTTCTCCCTGGGCTTATCTAGGGCATCCAAGTTTTCCTTGAAAGCTTCTTCATTCTCATCCTAACTCATTGGTTCAACTACTCTCCTGATGAGCACTGTTATTTCTAGAGGGATAATCATCTCGGTCCCGATACACAACCTGTACGGCGATTCCATTGTAGTGGTCCTTGGAGTAGTCCTATATGTTCACATCAAACTCACTAATTCTTCTTCCCATTCTCCTTTGGCTTGTCCTAACCTCCTTTTTAGTCCCTGAATTATTGTCCAATTTGTCACCTCCATTTTCCTGTTTGCCCGCAGGTGAGCTACGGAGGTGAACTGCTGCGTTATGTTCAATCCCGCGCACCACTACCTAAAAGGTTCATGAGCGAACTGCTTTCCATTCTCGCTCATGATCACCCGCGGGATGCCAAATCTGCACACTATTCTCTTCCAAGAAAAGGTTGTGATTCTTTTACCTATTATGCTCGCTACAGCTTCTGCTTTCACCCATTTCCTGAAGTAGTCTATTGCTACCAAAAAAACTTCGTTCTTCCTACTGCCTCCTCGAATGGTCTTGCGATGTTAATCTCCCATTTTGCAAAAGGCCAAGGTAATCTTATGCTTGTCATTCATTCTGCTGGAAGCCTCTGAACCTTTGCATGTTTTCGGCACTTGTGACATTCTCTGGCCATTTTTTCTGAATCTACTCTCATGGTTAGCCAATATTATCCTTCCGTTACTGCCAGCAGCGCCATCGTCCTTGCTTCTTGATGGCTTCCACAACTTCCTTCGTGAATCTCCCTGAGGATTGTTTTTTCCAGCTCCGGTCCTGCACATCTGAGCCATGGTTCAGTGTAACCTATCTTGTACAACAATACGTTTCTCACAGAGTACTGTAGAGCCCTTATTTTTATTATCCTTACCTCCTTATCCTCTTTCAGAAATTCCTCATGCTCCAGGTAATTGTAAATGAGTGTTATCCATACGAACGTTGACCCATGTATCGCTGCTACCTATCTTATGTCTGTTGGCTTGCATGTCAGCTCCTCCACCAGTACAATTTTAGTTAAGTGCACATGAGTTGAGGAGACCAGCTTGCTCAACGCATCCGCTCTCATGTTCTGCAACCTTGGGACCCTGGTGATGTCAAATTCTTCAAACTCACCCGCCAAGCTTTTGAACTTGTCCCTGTATTTCATCATTGCTGGATCTTTGACGGCGTACTGCCTGTTAAATTGGTTAGGTACCAACATTGAGTCTCCATAGACCTGCAACTTCTTTGCTCCCAACTTCCTGGCTCTCTCTATGCCTGCGATTAATGTCTCATATTCTGCTTCATTGTTGGAGGCTGGGAATTTGAAGCGTAGGGCATAGGTTGACTCTACCCCTTCTAGGTCTGATATCACCAGGCTTGCACCTGCTCCCTCCACTCCATAGGCTCTATCTACATACAACATCCACACGTCTACTCCTACCCTCTCGTCTTGGCATGTAGACTATAATTCATCTTCCACCATAGCTTCTTTCATCCTTTTCTCCTTCAGCCCCTCCGCTAGAAAATTTGCCATCACCTGCCCCTTTATTGCCCTTTCAGGGCATATTCGATGACAAGTTCTCCCAGCTCAATCGCCCACTTCATGAATCTCCCTAAGCTTTCTGGTTTGGTCAGTATTGCTTTGAGTGGCTGATTCATCAGAACCACCACAGGGTGCACTCAGAAGTACTGCCTTAACCTTCTTGCTGTGTGGACCAGGGCTAATGCTAGCTTCTCCTGATTCGCGTATCCCCGCTCTGGACCCTGCAAGGCTCGTCTAAAAAAGTTCACTGGTCGCTGAACTTTGTTCTCTTCTTTGACCAGTGCCCCGCTGACTACCGCGTCACTTGCTACGACATACAAATATAAGGTTTCTCCCTTCCTTGGTCCGGTCAAAGTGTCAAGGTCCTTCAGGTAGGTCTTCAGCTCCCCAAATGTCTTCTTCTGTAATTCTCCACACTGGACCATTCTTTTTTTTATCCACACACCCTTTCAGTGTTTTGAAGAATGTGAGAGCTCTTTCAGCTGCTCGTGACATGAAACGATTCATAGATTCCAGCTTAATATTCAGGCTCTGCACCTCCTTCACCGTGTTCGGCGTTTCATTTCCATGATTACCTTTATCTTTTTGGGGTTTTTTTGCAGGCCTTCATTCGACACCATGTGTCCTAGGAACTTCCCGGATCCCACTCCAAACTAGCACTTGGCTGGGTTTAGCTTCATCCCGGTCTCCCTGAATTGTATCAATGTCTCTCTGACATCTTCCATAAAAGTCTCGTATTGGCTTCTCTTTATCACCATGTCATCCACGTACACCTCCGAGTTTTTTCCAATCTGTTTCTGAAAAACTTTATCCACCACCCTTTGATATGTTGCTCCGACATTTCTCAAGCCAAAAGGTATCTTTGGTAGCCGAATGCCTCTTTCTTCGTGATGAAAGCAGTTATTTCTACATCATGCTCCAGCATGGGGATCTGATAATACCCCTTGTATATGTTGAGGAAACATTTAATTGGGTAGTTAGTAAGGGCGTCTACCTTCTACCTTCTGTGGCACTCTCTAGCTCTCTGCTGGTCTCCTTTTACTGTGGATATCCTTTCCCTAGTTGAAAATTTCAACAATAGGTGCAGGGTCGACATTATGCCTTTAAGGTTGTAGGGGCCCTTCCCAGTATAAGGTTGTAGGGGCTATTTTCCTTCACAACTATAAAATCCATTTCCACAGTTTTACTTCTTTCATCTTCTCTCACCGTCACCGAGAGGTGTATGGTGCCTTCCGATCAGACTGTTTTGTCTGCAAAGTCCACCAACGGGGTACTCATCCGTTTCGACTTTCTCCTTGTATTCTCATCCAACTTCTCAAAATAATGCTAGTACATAACTTATGCAGAGCTTCCACCGTCCACATATGCCCGGTGAATCCTCTTATCCATCACCCTGATTCTTATCACCACCGCATCTCCACCTGCCGGCCTATCCGGTATCGGGTAGCTATTATCAAACGTTATTGCTTTGTTTGCTCCCAGCTTCCTTTCTTCTGGTGTTGGTTGTGGTGTCTGCCTGCAGCGTACTTTTTGCTGAGACTCAGTCCTTCCTCCCGTGCTTCCACTTATATTGGCATATATGTCTGTCACCGTACCCGATCTACCCTCTTCACTGGGGGTATTCTCTCTCTACCTCTTGCAGCGTTTATCACCTTTCTCAGCCCTGGCCACCTCCTTTCCCTTATCTCGCCTCTGCTCTCTGTCTGGGCTCCTTTTCCTGCCCCAACTGTCTTGCTGCTTGCGAAATCCTCCGTACTTATTTTTCCTTGGTATGTGGCCTTGTTGTGATCCTTCGCACTTTTTTCCAAATGTGCTAGCTCGCCTCTCTACACCGCATCCTACATATTTTGCTTCAGATGATTGTATTCATTTGTATCATGGCCATGGTCATCATGATACTCACAAAACTGGGACTTATTTCTCTTCCCAGGCTCTTTGTTCATCCTGGGCGGTACCTTTAGGATGACCTTTCCCGCACATAGGGAAAAAATTCCTTGGGCATTTTGATCAGCGGGGTGAAAATCCTTTTTGACCTATTGAACTTGCTGGGCATCTGCTGGGTGCCTGCTCGAGCAGCCCCCACTTTCCTGAACTTTCCTTCCAAGCTCTCCTTGTCGGCCTTCTACTGGTTGTGGCCTTTTTGCGCTCCCTTCCTCCTTTTGTCAGCCAGACCCGCTCTTTTGAAGTTTCCAACTCTCCTCATAAATTTATCAATAGTCGTCGGTGGGGTCCACGGTAAAGTCTTGCAACAACAACTCATGCCTCAAACCGTTCACAAATATGTAAATGAGGAAATGGATGCTCCTTTCCTCCACCTGGTTTGCATCATCATTAAACCTCTCCCAATACGCCGACAATGTCTCCGTTGGCTTCTACCTGATGGCGAGCAACTCGGATCTTGTCTTCTGGAAATTTTTCCTTTGCATAAAACAGGTAAAACAACTTCTCCTCCAACTGGCTGAAGCTGTCGATTTTCCCATCTTCCAGGTTCCTAAACCATACCCTAGTCGCAGCTGTCAGGGTAGTTGCAAACACCTTGCACCATATGGCTTGCGATATAGCAAAAGTGGCCATGTTGGTGTAAAAAGTGTGCAAGTGGTCATTCGGGTCAGTCTCGCCATTGTACTGTCCCAGGTATATTGGTATTTTCAGCTTCGAATCCACCATAAACAGCTATATATGCCTGGTAAACAGCGAGCCACTAGCCTCCCTGCTTAAGCCTTCTTATCTTTCTTTAGGCGGTGCCTTTTGCCCGACCTGTTTCTTATTCCTCTGGAGCGGTTTATAAATTTCTCTCCACTCACGATCTGCCATAGTTTCTCCAGCTTTGGCTCGTTCTTTTCTCCCCTCTCTCCTCTCGTGGGTGCTTGGGAATCACTCTCTTACTCCGAGAAGAGCTCCGTTGAGTGCACGTAGTGTCCTCTCCATTGAGGTTACCTATCCTCTATTTCTTTCAGCCTCCTCATCATTTCCTTTTGGGATTCCATTATCATTTTAAGGATCTCTGAGTTGTTCTTAACCTCCTCCGTCGTGAAAATTTGATTTCTCTCCCCCGTCGCCTCAGCATCAGAGCGAGTTTGTCCACTTGTGTTACATCTTCCACTTTTACCTAGTTGTATAGGTTCTCCGGTATCCATGCCTCCATCTTCTCCAAGCGGCGTGGTTGCTGAAAGTTGATGCACTCCCCACAGATGGCGCCAATGTTAATACCAAAACTTTCAATATGTTTAGCGATGATCAGCACCACCCCAATATGCACCTGAACTTACAAGACATGCAGAAAGAGGTCAGGCAGGTAGGCCCAGGGTCATGCCTGCTCCGACGTTCTGATTAGCCATTGTTGCCATGTAGAAGTGTATCTAAGTGAATAGTGAACTGGTAGGAAAATGTTATATTGGGTCATACCTTTCTCCTCATTATATGCGGTTTGGTGACTGATGGAACTGGAGCTATCCCATTAGCATTTGTCGAACCCTTTCTTGTCTGCCTCGATGCCTAAGGACCCTATCTGGGCTGAAAAGATTTATTCTTTGTCCTTTCTCATAATTGGGCCGTCAGGCCCACACATTATCATCGGTCAAAGAAAATTGTGTGCAATGTCGCAAATTATTATATTTAGTAATATGTTTTGTTGTATGAGACATCGTATCTATGTCTATTTGACCATTAGTATTACCGATTTGTCACCAATGACTCATACAGGCATTTGAGTTTACTTTAAAATTGTACATGCGACCTCATTTCTATGCCGGTCAAGTATTCAGTGTTGTCGACTTAGCAGCGACGTAACCGGTACATGTCTACTAAACCCCTGTTTTGGACCAACATGTACCTGCGACACATGTTCGACGTCACACTATGCATTTCCGAGACTAGTTTGCACTAATCATTTTCATTTTCAATTCAGGACTAATGGTTGGAGAAGGATCGTCAAGTCGCCCTCTTTTCTTGGTCTTTTATCTTTTAACATATATATTTACTAATACATCTTCACACTTTATCACAATTAATATTTTTTGTTTTCATACAGTTCTCTGCAAAATGGAGAAACCTAGAGCCTATTCTGTTCGACCTTGAACAACATACAATGGCTGCTGATAGCCCACATTTCCACTACACTCTAAAGCAATGGAACTTTGGGAAAACCCAACTTTGGTAAGTCATTTTAAATTTATATTGTTTGTTGTTAATTGCGCACACACACACATATATTTCAAATCAATTTTTTTTTGTAATATATATGTATATATATATATATTTCTAATAAAAAAATTTGTGACTTAGTACATCCTGAGGGACATTGTGCCACCCCTGACGAATGTTAAGACCCCCATTGTGCTGAGATGCTACGTGAGAGAGTGGCACATGAACTACTCGCGCAGGGGGGGGGAGATCAAGGCCCTCTCCTCTAAAGGATTTTGGAGATTTCCTTTGCGGAAACCGCCTACGCATTGAGGATACCTTGTTCTTCAAGGTCATAGAAATTGGGGGGCCAATTGTCTTAAAGGTCATCGTAATGAGATCTGATTGAGTTTATTGCAATTTCTGTTCTGTTGCAACTAAAACATGTCTTACCCCTATTTATGTACTAATTGTAAGGATGTTTTCATGACTCATGTTTTTCAAATAGCTTAACTACCTTATTTGAACAATATACAATTGCATGTATGTGTGATTTGATATGTGCATGATTTTAAAAACCATTTTTAATGTACCATTCAACACCATTTTCTACAATTGTTTCAAAAATCATTGAACAAATAATTTTCTAGGTTGAAGTCAATCATTTTCAAAAAACTGTAACCTGTAAAAGTTGTCCAAGGTGAAAAAAACGAAAAACATCAATCAAGCAGAAATGGCATGGAAACTTACTGTGTGAGTGTGTGAAGGAAACGGTTAATTTGGTACGAGTGAAGTGGAGTAAAATGAAGAAATTTAGAAGGGGTACTGGATGCTACTGTATTTCCTCCTTTTCCTTTTACATTTCCCTAAATTAATGGTGATGATGGGATATTAGGTTGAGAGAGTCCTAAAAATGAGGAAAAGTGTACGACCCGGGCTTTCTTTTTCCCTTTTTTCTACCACCGTCAAATTCTTTACTTGTTGGTTGTTGTGGTTTTCCCTCTTATTTAACCATTTTCAATTGTAACATAAAAAAACTCACCTTTTTAGATTTTTAAATAATACTTCCTATTTTTTGAAAGTCAATCCTTTTCAACTTTAATCTCTAAAAGTTCCATCAACTACATAACTGCGACATTAGTCATCCATCGCATCAAATGTCGATTAAAATGACATATAATGCGATTTTGGCAATCCTTTTAAACAACATTTGAAAATGTTTTGATGAAGGTTAGTGAAAATGTGTTTTTTCTTACAGTTTCTTTAATTATGTTATATTCTTATACATATTATGTGTATGTGTTTAACTTTTGTAGATTTAGAGAGAGCCTAATTCAAAGGTGTTAGAGATTGCTATAGGTGGGCGTGCCAGGAGTTCGCTTCCATGAAAATGGGGATTTTGAAAATTGAGAAAATACAATGATCCCACGAACGCCATCTCGCTTCCGTCTTGACCGGTCCACCGCCCTCATCTTGACCGATCCACATTGACGAGTGATCTTGAGGATGACTTGAAGTTGGACCTTCCATAGACATTACTATGTTAACTTGTTATTCATCGGATTTGAACTTTTTTTCGTTTTAGGATGATTTCTATTTCTTGAATGATGTTTTAAAGATTGGTTTCTTTTGAATTATTATATCTAGTTTTAATGGTTTGTAATGGATATGCTATTTTCTATGTTCTAGTTTGAATGCTATTTGAATTTATCAGGGTATGAATTATAATTTAAAGCTTGTTTTATTTTACCTCTTAAACCTAAATAGAAGTTTCATTCTAAACGGAGATTTGATCACTAAAATTTGAAGCACTTAATTGTCAAAAAAACACAATTACAAATGATGACACTACTTCTTTTGTTTTCTTTTCTTCTAAACATTTTTGGCCCTCCTCATTTTACAGGTGACCTTACCACAAACGTCCACCCAAATTCCATTATCAAAATCATTGCATCCAACGAAAGAGTTCAAAATTCGACGGTCCTCCTCAATTAAGATAGCGTCATCCATTCTAACGTCCACAGTTTTTAGACCAAAACCAAAAATTTCTTCGTCTTCGTATTCTTTTAGAAAAAGGTTTTTTCCTTCCAAAATAATCTCCCAACTATGATTGGAAGTATCCCTTACACTAAAAACCTGGTGCGGTTATGAGGCCAATCTAAAAGGATTTTCCCGCAAACTAACCCGACTCCTATCGACAAGAGAAACCAAAATCCTCTGTCTGGTGTCCATTGTTGACATTCACCCAATGACATTTAAAAGTTGTAACTCATTTACTGACATAGTGAACCTCCCAAATCTCTGAAATTGTTCCAAAGTAAAACTGATTAGCGTACATAAAATTATTGTCGCTTCCATTATCGACATGCAAAGCTTCAGACACTAGATACACTCCACTATTGTGAGACACACCCTTATCATCCACTGATTTAGTGGCGAAAGTAAAACCGTTGTTGTCGTACTCTCTGTAAGAAAGTACAGTGCCCAGTGGTCTACAAGCCAAAAGTCCCACGACAGCGTTATCATGCAACCATGACATAAAAGTCCCTCTTTGTAATTATAGGACTCCGGCTTCATTAAATTTAGGGTTGGAAACTCCAATGGCATCCATATGAATTTCTATATATGGTACAACATCTTTATGATTGCGAAGAGCATAACTATGGGCGGTACATAAATTTTCTGCGCTAGGGCTGAAAAGTTTCCCCCTAACTCAATGACCTTCCAACCGTCCCTCTTTTCTATGAGTTAGAACTCCAACTCAGTCAACCTTCTTTCAAATAATCAGTAAAAAAACTCGATGACCTCTTATGCTACATACCTCTCTACAATGCTGCATCATACCTATACCGATTCTTCAAAAAAAGCTTGAATATTTTCATGCACCTCTCGAACAAGTACATCCACCTCAAAAACACAGTAAAAAAGCTTTATCTCCCGAAACAATCAAGTTGACTATAATGTCAAAGAATGAGGGGGAAAATACATTTCCATCCGGCACAAAACTTCAACAATCATTGATTGCAACCAGTCCAACTTCGACACACTAATGTTTTTGTCACAATGCCCAATATTACATGGGATGGAAATGACGAGGGAATTGCAATGGCATACAATTCCTGCATTAGATTGCGACAATCACGTGACTTCAACCCAACCAACTTCAACTCCTCAACTGACACATATGTATAAATGTTGGAAGAATACGCAACTGGGACCTTAACACTAATAAGGGTCTCACAAAATTATTTCTTCTCTAACTGAGACATGGAATAGCAAGTAGGGCGGCAAGTAACAATTTTCACCGGAAGTATTTGGCCCTAAGTTCTTCCTAATTCCCATCTCAACCAAATCTAACTGAGCCTTAAGCCCATCATTTCTAGGGGTATTCAACAATGTCCAAACCAAAAAATCACACACATTCTTCTCAATGTGTATGATATCGAGAAATGTCTAACATCCAAATGCTCCCAATAAGAAAATATGGAAAAAATGAAGCATTTCTTACAACTCCCATCCGAGGCTACTTTACATTTGTTCTTCCTAAATTCATTTGGAAAATTCTTCACTGTATCAAATTTCTGGGTGCATGTTCCTACCACCAGTGCTTCTCTAGCATCTACTTCCTCATTAAACAATTTATTTTCCAATCGCCATGAATGGTCCTCCGGAAGAAATCTCTGATGACCTTGATATACATTTTTACAACAATACTTCAACTGCCAATAATCAGTCTCTTTCTTACACACGGGACAAGTAAAGTGACCTTTCACTGAGTAACCGGACAAATTCCTATAGGCGGGGAAATAATTAATCATGCAAAATTCAGTTTCAGTGTAAAAAAATATTCAACACTACTATCATACGTTCGAACACCAACATTAAATAAAGTTAATAAATCCGTGACAAGATGATCAAACTATATCATTACTCGGTTGCTTAGGACCAGAAATCATCACAAACAACTACACATGCTTACGTTTCATTGTCAACCACGACGGAAGGTTATAGAATACCAACATAACAGGCCAAGAACTATGTTTGCTACCCATGTAACCAAATGGATTCATTCCCTCAGTACATAGGCCTAAAATCAAATGTTGGGGTTCTGAGCCAAACTCGGGGTAAATAGCATAATTCTTTTCTATTGCTTACCATCTAACATATGTATAATCACATCATCCACCGTTCAATCCCTCTCTACGTGCCAGCGCAAAAATGAGATCAAGATCCAAAAGTGTTCTTATAATTAATAACTTACCTCTGTGTTCTGGAGCAGTAAGATATAAATTCAAAAGTGTCATGTATTATGACATTTCTTCCACATGTAGTGGAAATTTAGATGGGAAGAAATCTGATCCCTTAATATCCTCGTCATTGTGCCTTTGTGTAGGTCGTGATATTATTATCTAGACAATAGTTCCTAGAACATTAGTTTCCAAAAAGATTCATCAAATTTTAAGATGGTCTCATCCTATGCTCTCTTCACTGTAGGAATTCCAAAATTTTGGTTTTGTTGATATCTTGTTTGGCTTATAGTGATCAATACATCTATCCATACAATGTTTTTCATTCTGGTAACAGAATTGTGCTTGCATTTGGAACCAGCCGTATAGTATTTTTATCCTCTTGTTGTATATTCTTCTTGTTATGCTACTTCCAAATTTCCCATTACGTAGATTCACAATATAATATGTTCCTTTATTAGTGCACTGATTGACTCTTTGAACCATTATTGTACTGATATTGGGTCTCCCTCTACTGAAATCGAACCTCTAGGAGGAAAATCATCATATCCTTCTTGCATGTGGACAGTTGAGAAATATGTGTGCATCATCTTCTACTACAAATAGGCACCTACTACATGTACTTGTATTGTATGTTGTGTAGGTTTTTATCCGTTGACAAAATTCCATGTATGATCTCTATATCAAACTTGTAAACTTCATTGACAACAAAATTAATGAGAAATAAAAAAAATTATAGAAACTTATGAGTGGTATGATTTTTTTATTGATAAAATCATAGGAATTTAAACTTCCTAGGAAAATATATTTCCTACAAAATGGAATAAGTTTCTTACCAAGTTTTTCCCCTAGGTAAGTGGAACTTTCATTAAAAAAATATTACATATTCAATCAATCAACTCTTCAATTTTGTGAAAATTAAAATTATTTAGGAAGTCAATTTTCTATAGAATTAAATTCTAATGTTCAACATGAATTGAATCTTGGTTTAGTGGTTGATCCACTCTCTCCATAGCAAAGGGGTCCATGGTTCAAGCCACAATCCCGTCAAGAATTATGAACTTTTGATCAATTTCTTGGTAAGAATTACTTGGCATTGTGGGACCGTGTCGGTGGTCTCCATTGTGATTTCTCGGCCTACAAGTAGTCCATGAAGGTGTGATCCCGTGTGGTTCCTGTTCCGGTGGTAGTGCTTCATTGTTGTTCTCTAGAGTGTTCAAACTATTCAAATAGATGGAGTTTCAAACTTCACTAGGTTTCAATAGATTCAAGTCCTGCTGCTTTTAGTTTTATGCTATCAGTAGAGTAGGATGTATATAATTAAGTTCACATTATGTAATCTTTAATAATATTAGGAAACAAAATCCAATGTGCAACCAAGTGACCGATGATATTTTCATATTCTAAATCATTTTCATTTTTTGTCTATCAACCTTGTTCTCATAGCATACCATCAACACAAAACATGAATCTTCGGAAAAACTATATGAAAGCATGCAAGTTTAAAAACTAAAATAAAATTTCAACTTAATATTGAAATTATACATCTAAAAGAATTTCAATAGGTTTTCGTGAGATCTATAAATTCTGTTATTTTAAAATGTGTGTATCATGACCAATTTGTGAAGAATGTCCTAGATAAAATTTTACCTTGAATGGTTTTCGGCCATATTTAATAGAAAGTTTTCAAGTTTTTTTCCATATTCTTAAAGAATTAAGCAAGGTGGTATTTCCTCTATAATCTTATAATTTAAGCATTCTCACAAGATTGAAGATTTTTTTTAATTCAAACAGATTTCTAGATCGGCTCCTAAAATTACCCATATGATGTATGAAGATTGTATGCCATTCTTCGTAAGGGCGGGGAAAAGGAACACTGAGAGAGTAAAATACATTTTGTTAGTTAATAATTCCACTTCGGGTAGAATACTAACTTTACCAAAACATAATAGTATTTAGATTTTAAAGCTTGAAACCTATTTCATACAAAGATCAACCAATTTTCGGCATGATTGGGGACGTATTCCTTTTACTTATCTCATTTGAGTGGTATTGAGCATGGTTAAAATTATTCACTTTCAACCAATTGTCAAAATGATAGAAAAAAAGATTGAATGATTAATAGAATAAGTATTTTAGTGTAATAAGTAAGATGATATTCTTCAAGTCTAAGAGAAGGAATGTATGTAATACTTAGCCCAGGTATAGAAAAATTCATTAACAAAATTATTCAGTATTTATGTGGGAGTTAATAAAGTCCTTTACCATTTGACAATCTCATAGAATTTCATATTTTTAGTCAACCATCAAATTGTGTTAATCTATCACTGCAACAAACAACACCCATTACTTCTGTTCTACGGGGCTTTTTTACTCAGACCTCTAAAAACTGAGGTAAATATGGGTGTAGAAAAAAGTAAATTTTTTACCTTGGTTTACCTAAGTTTTGAACCGATGTCGATAGATTTGTTTGCGATGTTGGTTCAAGGAAGAAGATCTATGATTGGAGTTTGTAGTTGTGTCATCATTCAGAATGACATTGGCCTGCACATAGAGCGACATTTTTTATAGCAAGAAACCAAATGAGGGGACCGCAATTACTGTGACGTCGTAAATGTCGAGGTCATAGATAAATGATGGCGACATCGTGGATAATTGTAAGCAACATTGCATGCTCTATGCCATCACCATCATGTGCATGCTTACGTAAAAGGCTGTTGAATACGACATCATTCTGTTTGGGCGACGTTGCAAAAACATAGCCATCGGTTTGTGCGACGTTGATCTGGTTTCATCTCTCCACCGGTTAGTGTGACGTCACAGATTAGTATCGGAGATATCGGTTCTCATACAATATTATAACATTTAATATTTAATTACATAAATATTTGTTACGTGTTACCTTATATTTGATCTAATATTTGATTACATAAACATTTGTTCATCGATATCTGTTACATGTTACCTAATGTTCCACAACTTGTAAAATGTTTACAAATCAGACGTCAATCAATTATTATGCAATTGATGTCGGTAAATATGTGAATGTATAGAACCAACACAAGTAGAATAATGATGGAAAATAAATGTTAGAATATATTAAAATGCATGAGGTTTGTATAAAATTGAAATATTACTTGTATTGAACCTACATTGTCCACATTGCACGTTGAAGTCAATCAATAACTCTCTATGTCCTATTCCAAAGAATACACATGAAACAAAGTTTATGTTAGAATTTGGCAGTCCCATAATATAGTCATACGTAGACGACATTAATCTAAACATGTTAAAAGTACCTGGTCGGTTTGAAAGCGACGCTGCATGCAGTGTTGAACGATGTCAAAAAGTTTTTAAAAAGAGTGACGTCAGATGTTCTTAGACGTGCCAATAATTTCATAACTTTGCAACATTTCTGGTCCCATAAGATATGGGCCGATCACCTATGAACAACGTCGTACATTCAACCTGTGTTCATATGAAGACAAGACTATTGTCCACAATCAGCCCTAATCTAAGCCATTTTTATCACACCTTTCAAACATTGCACTATCTAGAAAATGCGAAAAATATACACTATACAACATGTTAAACAATCATCATCCTTTATGACAATATCCAATCTTTAATCGATGAAAAAGAAAAACATATAGAAGGTATATGGTAATAAATATTATAAATGAACATGGAATGGATATAGAACTATCTCAATTAATTTGAACCCGGAGATGCTCCATTCTCGTATGCTTGTTGATGTTTTAGAGAAGCAAATTGAGTGAGTTCTTTATTGGTTGTATTTGTGTGAAATGGAAAGGTTGGTATGTAAATTGATTTGTAGAGAATTGATGTGAATTGTGTGTTCTTGATGAATGTTATTTAAATGGAAAATTGATGGGGGACATTTTTGGCCCAAATTTTTGGTTTCTGCCGGAAAATTGAATTTGGGCGACGTCGCAGAGGGATTTTTTTTGGATCCATTTTGTACGACGAAATTGTGACATCACACATATACATCACAATCAAAATTAGGAAAAGCATCATAAAATTATCTTTGTTAAGATTGTTGCCCTAAATGACGACCCATTTATGCACAAATGAGAACATCAATGTTCTGAAAATGTGAATAACAAATTCTCCTACTTTCTCGGAGGGATTTAAGTGCAAAATTATAAATGTACACTGGCATTTCCAAACCCAATTACGATCTACCCAAAATAAAACATTGAGCTCTGAAGTTAAACTAATACTTACCATGTGTTATAAAGAAGCTGGTCTTATTCCACATATGCGATGCACAAGTTCTTCTGAATGATGCCTCGTATACTCGAAGTAATACTCTACAATTAACTATGCCTTGTACTATATCTTAAAAAAATTGATGGACGTAATTCTATTATCTTTTCATTTCTTCGAAAACCATGAATATGAAATTCCATGTGATTCTATGTGGTAGAAATGAAACATTCTCACAACGCTTATGGTAAGGGCATTAATGAAATATTAACAAAAATGACGGATGATAACCCCGTTATATCCGTCCACTACCAAATCAGAACATTGTTGTCGTGAATTGGTGAATTGGTTAAGTGTATCTCCAGTTTTACATTGAACGTTCTCCCACTCTATCCGGGGTACCTAAGTGTAATATTATAAATGGACATTGGCATTCCCGAACTCGATTGCAATCGGCCCTAAATAGAAACTTTAACATTCGAAGTTGAACTTATACTTACCGAGGGTAATAAAGAAACTTTGATTCCACATAAACTTCCACAAGTTCTTCGGAATGGCGCCTTGTATACTTGTAAGTAATCTTCTACAATTTACTCTATACCATATACCATCGCTTTAAAAAAAATGATGGACGTAGTTCTATTATCTTTTTATTTCTTCGAAAACCAAGAAAATGAAATTTCATGCGATTCGATGTGGTGGTTCCATAGGAACCACCACGTCAATAAAGTTCTCTGTTTGTGCTAAAATTGATTCCCATCGAACTGGACGTCTATGAAGTTCATGGACATTTATAAACTTCAAGTAGTAGTATCGAATATGCCATTAACTGTTATTATGGTCAATTACGTTTGCTTTGGTCAAACACGAGCCAAGTTTCTATGCTAGTGGGCCAAAATGGTGAGGCCTACTTCAATGCGATTCGACGTTGATCTAATGCCGGTGAGTTTTCACTTAACATGACAAACTTGAAACCTCTCATATGTTGTTGATCAAACATAGGCCCGTTACCGTGCTAGTGGGCTGAAATGGTGAGGCCCGTAAATATATTAGGCAATTTTTCTACAATGTTGGCTCCATGTCGGTTTGGTCGACTGCTCTACGATGTCATTTAATCCGAGATGAAATGTACAACTCTTTGTAACGACTGTATATATGGAGCCTACCTGATACATCCCTTTAAAAATTCAACTTTCCCTCAAATTTCAACAGTCTTTTAACCCATCATTTCGAATGTATGCTTCATAGATTCCCTAGAGTACTTTAATTTTTGTATTCGTCATCAAATTTGATATGTACATGGTGTATTAATGTGTTTTTAGTTTTTTTGTATTGAATTTGGTTTTTTAGGAATTTGGTTTTTACGTTTTTTCCTATTAACCGGCCCAATTTTGTTGTGTATAACCTTTGTTTGTTCTGGTTTTCTGCGGTTGATAACGTGTCTATGACAGTTAATGCGATGTTGCAAACTTCTAGATCGTTCTTCATTTAGAGCGATCATGTAGCGACATTGCTAATTAAAGAACTCTATGAACCCTACTCGATACGATGTCGCATTGTTCTCGCATAACCAATCGGCTTTTCCAACTGGTTGGCGATGTCGTACACACATATCGGCCAAGTTAAATTCTGGTCAGAAAATAACATGTGATGCCTTGTTGAAAAATAGATTAACTGAGCAAATTTTTAGTCAAATTTCAGGAATAATGGCCACAGTGCTGGTTCAAGCAGACGTGCCCAAATTGAGGTGAGTGATTTCTTGTTCGGATTTAAATTCATGTTATTTTCTTATTTATTTTGTAAATAGTTTACTAAACATT
Source organism: Rubia tinctorum (assembly GCA_032355605.1). Taxonomy (NCBI): domain Eukaryota; kingdom Viridiplantae; phylum Streptophyta; class Magnoliopsida; order Gentianales; family Rubiaceae; genus Rubia; species Rubia tinctorum. Next base: position 29,143 of record JAULKM010150201.1, on the reverse strand, counting down.
TCATTGACCAATGCAAATCCCTAATAGGGAGGTTTGTCCATGATATTTTGTCCAAACTCTCACCAAGACAAACTTCGGGGATGTTCCAATTTTAGTAATTCCTTTTTGTCACGCATGTATTTCATTTTCAATTAACTTTTTCTATATGTTAATTTCATATTTACTAAATTTGGTTTTTGGTTTACAAATCAGTACGTCCCAACCCACATTTCGGAGGTCCTACCGCCATACAAGTTACCAGTCATACTGCAATGTAACGGAAGATAGTGTAACATGCACTACTCGGGCTACCGGAAGTTGAAAACCCTGACTCCGAATGGGTTTACTAGGTTTCTTAAAGAAGAGGAACTCGATATTGGGGACACACTATTATTCAAAATGGTGTTGGGATCATTGTTTTTCATGTCACCATTCTTCCTCGTCAATTTTAGTTTTCCCGCTATATTTTCAACAATTGTTTAAAAATATTTTTATTCCAATTTGGAATAATATAAATTTACATACATTTAACGTTCAATCTATAAACTTTTCAATTAAATTTTCTTTCAATGTTTTTATAAACCGTATGGAAAGTACGTAAAATGGAACAATAAAATCCTATATGGGCCGAGTGAAATTTGCGTAAAACTCTTTGACCTCTGTATCATACGTCGGTTTGTCAAAGCATATCAAACCCTCTATTCCTTATGGTTTTAATGGTTTCAGGAAGACGTCAATGTGGAGTCGCGCCACATCCTCGGTCCCCATCACCCTGACCTCCTTTAACATGCGGCCCTGGATCATTTTGAAATTCTTCTTTGCCTCTTCATTAGGGCCTGGGCTGGGATGGAACCTAATCAGCAATAACCAACATCAAAAACCCATCAACCAATACGATAAAAGACCGAAAATCATGCAACTACGCATGTGCTCATGAGTGGGCCGAATTAGACAAACCATTGGGAATGAAGGGTTTAATATGCTTGGACAGACCAACATACAAATGTCCCCAATCTTGAGGAAATGATGATGTACAATATAATTGTACAAATTCTGATCCTGGCCGAACATTCTTCAGAGTAGCCGATCAACGGGGTCGTCATGTAGTACCACTTTGTGGAGAAGAAGGTAGTAAACCCAGGGTACACCATCATCCTGGAGATGCACCAAGTGGCAATCACAAGGAACAGTCGGACACTCCCCTACAGCAACATCATCACCGCCATTCTAGAGAAGAAAAGGGTTCCGGTCAAATTGAAGGTGAGACCCAGCAAAAGTACTACGATGTGAATTACTTAAGGCGGAAGCATTGCCATTGGGAAGCAGGGACATGGATGGATCGTAATGTCCCCATGGAAAATCTAGAAGTGCCTCTGACAACTGGGACTGAGGCAACTCCATCAGCTTCCATAGCAGAGGATCCTGCCACCACCAGTACTCCTTCCGCGCAATCGAGTTCGAAAGTTTTTAGATTTTATGGTTATTCCAAAATATTTATTATTTATGTTTTATAATTTTTATTTCATTTAACTTATTTTTTTCCAATAGGCCTTAAACATAGCTCCTGGGGCATCCTCATGAAGGACGTGGCCGAGACTAAGGCACTGGCATAGCGCACAGATCGTACTGTGCAAAAGATTGTGGAAGAATTGGCGGAGTTGAAGTCTATGAATGCTGGTGCGATTAATGCACCTAGGGATTTGGTGCATGAGGATTACGAGGATGGCATGATAATGAAAGATGATGAAGAAGGGTCTGGCGATGACGATATTGAGTCTTCAACCGAAGAGTCGGATCGAAATAGTTCATCGGTAGAAGACATCCCAACCCCGCCATCACCCCATTGATTTCCATGGATGTTATTTTGTCATGTATGCTGATGACTTTTTCTTTGGATTTTATTTGGATATTTTTATTTCTCTTGATAACTTTTAATTTGTGGGATGTTTCCTAGATATTGTGTGCTTGGTAGAAATATTAGTCTTTCCAATTTAGTTTCATTATATTTCAGACCGGCTTTTGTGAACTTAGATGAGACCTTTTAATGGTACATTCCAAGTTCTGGTTGTATTGGTTATCCATTGTTGATTTATTAGGTAAGATAAAGAAGTCCGATTTCACACAACATTTGCACACTTGTTGTAAAGTTAACCAACATGTTAACGACAAAACTACGATGTCGCATGATTTAATTGATTGGATTGGATTTAGGCACTGATTTGGAGCAATGACTATGTACGATATCGCTAGTCCCAATATGCGACGTCGCTTTAACCTCGAGATAAATTTGGTTCACCCGACCATGTGTGCGAAGTCGTTCAACAAGTAATTGACTATTGCTGCTAGATCATACCCATTGCCGACCTCGCAGCTACATCGGTTGTGCTTATTACTTAGCTTTTTGAAATTATTTACTGCAGTTATCACAAAACAGCTGTAGAAAACCTATTATTTACCTCAATTAATTATTAACCGTGGTCAAAAATATTATTTACTTCAAAAAATAAAAAAAAAGTCGAGGTAAAAGAACTTTTTACCTCGGTTATTTGACCTAAGAAAAAGAACCGAGGCAAAATGGGTGAAGTAATAGGTTTGGTTTCTTGTAGTGTATATGATAAAGTTGATTATTTAAGTCACTTCTCTTTATAAATAAATTAAAATACTGTACGTACCTTCTATATTCTAGAGTTTCTCTAAAACTCATAAAAATTTAGTCATATTAATGTCAATTATAACTTTATGAATATCATGAAAAATAGGGAATATGATAATTTTTGAAACTAAGAATGCCTCTGAATTTTATGGAAAAGAAAAAAAAAGGTAATCCTTAAGTGCACCAGTCACCAGTTTCTCCATGAGATCCGGCATACTTGCTTCAATAAGTTGGAGATTGAATTATACTTTAATCCATATAATGAATCCTAGAAGAGTTGTGTTGGTTCAGCGTAAAACCTGAGTCAAGGCATGAACTTATATGTTGATGCACTATTAGTTATAATAATAATAAAAAAATCCAGTCTTGGATCATAGCTTATTTCTTTTCTTTTCTTTTTACAAAAAACCATGACTCTTGAAACACGTAGAGATATTAATAAAAAACTTAATTCTTAAATTTTAAGGAAAATCAAAATTAATAATTTTGTAATGAAATTTAACCGTCAAGTCACAATCCAACAAGTGCTTCATAGAATTTTTGTTTCAAATTTGTTTAAATAATAGTTTGTTGTTATTTTTTAATAAAAATTTAATTTAATTAATCTCATACTTAACCTTTTAAATCGCTGTCAAAAGTTAAAATGTCGAATTCTTCAAAAAATATTATTTACCATTTTTGTCACTTTGAATCTTTTCTATAGGGTATTTAATTCCTGAATCATTTTCACCTTCATACTTACAAGGATTTTCAATGATAATATCCACATTTTTTTCCAAACTTTAAATCAATGAACATCTAATAATTTATCTGAGATAATTTAGTTAGATGTCGAAATTCATTTTAATGAAATAACCAAAATTCTGAATCATTTCCTCATATTCATAAAAAAAATTGTCAAAAGTTTTGTATCATTCACATTTTTAAAACTTGTTGAATCATCTAATCGAGTTTCACAATATTAAAATATTTTGGTTTTTTTAAGGAAACCATAATTGAAGTGGATGAACCAAAAATGTTGACATCTAGAGTTTTTTTTGTATTTTATTACTCCAATTCATGATATCCAGCTTTATATAAGCTGGTAAAGTGTATTTTGATTATCCTTTAAAAGTATTCATTTTTTACATAGTTAATTTTCCTGAAAAATATTTTCTCAATCATAGTTATAAATATTTTAAATACATGTTGGATGGTTTTTGATACTAGTCACGCAATTTGTTTCACATTTGACGGTTAAAGTTGATTTGTTGACACAAATTAAATAATTAAAAAGATAATGATTTTAACGGTATGTTATGAAGAATTTTCTATATTAAATATTTGCATAATTTTGTTCATGTAGTACATATTTCATGTATCTATTTGATTAAATTCATTTGGTTTTAAATAAAAGATATTTTTTTGAAAATTTTGATCAATAAGCATTACATATGCTATGTAGGTACATGAATCTTATATGGCAATTCAAAATGAAAATGTATCGATACTGATTTTATATTGATAAAATCTCTTGAAATTTGTTTTTTTTAGATTTAAAAGGAAAATAATTTTGAATTGATAAATTATGCATTTAATAACATGTCAATCTACTATTTTGAACTTACAAAATTCATTTTTCAGAATAAAAATAAATCAAATTCTTGCAATATGAAAATTTCCCTCCTCTCCCTAAAAGGAAAAGGTGAAATAAACGGGAAAAAATGAAACAAATTATTATTTAAAGGAATCTTTCGGTAACAGGAGAGTAGAGTCATTTTCAAAGTTAGAGAGAGAAAACACTGAGAGAGAAAGAGTACAGTCAGAGAGTGCTATGAAGGAAGGGAAAAATAGACACTCCGTGGACTCACTACCACAACCACAACCGGTGACAGACGGTGGCGATAAGCATCCAGAAGGTGATTGTTCTCTGGATTTGGACAATCAGCTCATGGCGGAGGAGCAAACCCCGCTCCAGCAGCACAGGGAGAAGAAGCCAGTAGAGGAAGGGCCATCATTTGAGGAACCAGGAGGAGCAGACGGGGAGAAGGAGGAGGCATCGGAAGAGGAGGAAGAGGCATACGTAGATTTTTCGACGGAGGAGGACCGCGAGGGTGGAGATGGGGAGAACGCCGATGGCAAGCGGCCTAAGCTGGATGAAGGCTTTTACGAAATAGAGGCCGTTCGCCGGAAGAGGGTCAAAAAGGTACCATTTTATTATTTTAGTTTTAATTTCAAGTATAATTTCTATATTCGTTTCAATTATGAACAATTACCTCATTTCTGAGGATAATTTAATCGTATTTTCTATGGGTGCTGCTACAAAATAGGGCGAGGTACAATACCTGATCAAGTGGTAAGTACGATACGTTTTTGGATTTTTCATGATTTGGTTAGATTTTTTACGGTTAGGGTGTTTATTTTTTATTCACGGTTTGCAGGCGCGGCTGGTCGGAGGCAGCCAACACCTGGGAGCCTTTAGAGAATCTGCAGACCTATTCTGATGTTATTGACTCATGGTATGCCCTTGTATTCCTTCTTCGTATGTTCTACATTTAGTTTCATGCTTCCTCCTATGTCTTATTATTAGAGTTTACTTTGATAAATGATGAACTTTTTGTCAAAGGACAGTGCAGCCCAATTTTAGCTACATTTCTCATTATGTCCCAACATTACTTCCACATTCACATTTATCATTGATAGTTATGTTTTTAAAGTGACTTTAAGATAAGGACGTGATGGAAATTTTAATGGAAATCACCTATGTAGCATAGGTACTTCTCTTAGAGTGAAGTACTGGTATGGGAACGGGGACCTAGGGATGTTCGTCAGTCCAAAACCGGACCAAAACTGGTTAGGACCGGAACCGAAATCATAAAAAAAGCTTATACTGAGGATCAGACCGGTTAGTGATTATTTAACACTAGAACGGGACCAGAATTATTCCCATTTTGGACCCGTACAGACTGGTTGGACCAAATTTTAGTAAACTTTATTCTTTTACAAAAACAATTGGTGTAGAAATTTTTTTGATTACAATTTTACTTTTATAAGACAGTAAACTAGAAGTTATTAGAAAAAAACATTTACTCAAAATATGGAAGAATACTATCCCAACGGAAATAATTCCAAACTAGTACATACAGTTAAATTATAAATACATAAAAATATATAAAAGAGTAATTTACATGTCCACTGGTCCGGACCAAAAAAATCCAATCATGGACAAGTCCGGACCGGAGGAATTAAAAAAAAAATTGGACCGGAGACTGAACCGAATTCTATATATCTGGTTCTGGTCTTTGTATTCCGGTCCGATTTGATCCATTTTACCGGTCCAGAATGGTTCATGAACACCCCTAACGGGGACGGCTTGGGGACGCCTCTTAGTCACCCCCAAAATCCTCGGCACTTCTGGCTGTCTGGAGGAAGGGTTGACAAGCTTTTGTTGACGTCTCAGAGATGGATATGGAGTTAATCTCGCGTCCCCAACACCCGTACTATGGTCTTGCTGATAATTTTGATCTATTTATAATAAAATGGTCTAAGAATAAAATCTTAGAGTCAATTAAATGATTGCAGTCTTGGGCTATCTTTTATAGGTTATCAAAGGAATTCTGTAATCATGGGCCTGTGAGTCCTTTTTTTCCAGCGACAAGATAGATTTTCGAAAGCCATATAAATATGAATTACTTAATTTTGGTGAAGATTCATTGGAGATTGAATGAGAGGTCCTTGGTCAAACTTAATCATGAGAAGAGAAAAAGACAGAACGAAAAGTACAAGAAATCTCACTTCAAGAGAAAGTTGAAAAAGATGGATTATTACCTATAAGCACGAGTTTATTTTGAGAGAATAGCACAATGATGTGTTTTGTTTGGATTTTTAAAAACTAAGTTTGAAATTATATATTTTTTAATGTTTCCACCACTCCATAATATACATTATTAAATATGTTTTTATTGATAATATTAAAATATTATTTTATTTTAGCAGTTACCTTACCATACTTGTATGCATAATTTTTGTACTTTGTCGTTTCTCGTTCCCATACCCGTCTATGTACCTGTCTATGTCTTAGTGCTACAAAGGAAATCACTTGGAAATAACTCATATATTGTGAAAGAGAGTATTATTTATTTTGGGCAAGCTCAACTTAGTCGTTTATGGATGTTTCAGAGTTTTGAAATGCTTTCTTGTATCTTTTGCATATTGATATGTATTGATACTTTTCTCTTTAATTTCTTGGCTGAAATTAAAGGTTAAAGTCAGGGAAAAAAACCTCTCACAAACGCAGGTGGAAGAGTGTAGCCTCTCAGCCTCCAGTTAAGAAAAGACAACAACATCGCTCCCCTGGACCTACTACACAGAGAGCACCAGGTGCGAGGACCCTCGACGGAGAGAACTCCTACACTACTTCACCTATTGAGGACTTTACCAATGTAGAACCAAGTGTAGGGGTAGATTCCTTTGCTGACATGCCCACTAGGGCATTTACTGATAGACTTGAAAAAACGGTAGAAATGAGTGAACTGCAGTTGAAGATTAGCGACCTGAAGGTTTCTGCAGCAATGAATGAGGAAGATATTCACGCCAAAGATTCTCAACTACCGGAGCAAAGGGGGATTGCTAATGATACACTCCTATCAGGTCGAATCGTTGGAGCAAAAAGAAGGAAGTCTGGCCCGGTTAAAAGATTTAAGCTAGAGACATCTGCCACCACTAAAGAGAACATACAGGAGATATATGTGCCAAATTGTCATGTTGGGATGGCTATAGTTCAAGAAGTACAAGTTGGCAGCTCTGGGACAACTGAAAGTTCCAAGACAATCCACATCACGGAGATACTCAAGACAGTAAGCTACACAACCACCACTATAGACAACACCAAGGACGTTCTTGTCACTTTCATAGCAAAGAGGTTTGTGATCTACTACTAATTTTAATTTGTTTTCCTTAATTTTTTGCCACTAACGTCAAAACAATTAAAATCACTTTTTTATTAAGAGATTTGATGTTATATATGCATTTGTAATTTACTTTCTTATTTTGAACCATATTGATTTCTTATAAATTCAGTGTACAAATCTCTTTACTAAATTCATATGTGACTGCTTGTAGAGCTGATGGAGGGGAGGTTATGGTTGACAACAAATTTTTGAAGGCTAATCATCCTGCCCTGGTAAATAATCTATCTTTAGATTTTGATGATTTATTACATGAATATCCGTTAGTATTTCACTAAAATGTCACTCTTTTTGTTTTACAGTTGATAAATTTCTACGAGCAACATCTCCGTTACACTACTACATGAAATTGCTGGTTGTGATGATTTTCTTGGAATGAGCTCCTTTACTATTGTTATCCAGTATATAGGTGATGTAGTGGTGTAGAGGGAGTGAAATGTTGCAGGTGAATGAATGAATGCAAATTATCATATATATATATATACATAGAGAGAGAGAGAGAGTAGTAAATGGGGTCTCTAGATGAGAGAGTAGTTTTATTTTGTTGACTGGCAAGGGTTGTTTTCTGCATCTTCCTGCATCCCGAAATAGTTTTGAGTTGTTTTATTTTTTTATATTTTTTTTGCTGTCTGACATGAAATATATGATCAATATTTTGAGTTGCCTATTGAAGTTATGTTTGAGATGTTTCTCTTTCTAAGTAGTTAATAATGGTTTATTGGTTGTTCCTGGTTTATTATTCTTCGTATTGATTTATGCTTATTCTTCTTAGAGCTTTCAATTATTTATTTATTAGTTGTTCTAGTGAAAAATCTCTTACTATGTATAAGGTTGTTCCTCCTTACTCTCACTTTCTGTATTTATATATCATACATGTTGTGAGTTATTTTAAAAAAAAATTAAAACTCACCAATGGTGAGGGAGTTTTTTATTAGGTTCCCCGGACCCTGAATAAAACATATTACATTGTTTGCTCAGAAGTTTGAATGTCTTCAAAATTGAACCTAGTGAAACAAACTAGATATAGACATATAAAGTGCCATAGTAGAAAACCTTGTCATTTTGCCTTCATCCCCGTGTTAGCAAAAGAATATGACTAACCACTTTAACGTTCTTGCCTCCACACCACATGTCGACAAGAAGATGTGGCCTCCCGTTCTAACCTCTTGCACATTACACCCCAGGATTAATGCACTTTAACACTTTCAATGGTCCATTAGTTCAGCTTATGCATCTCCATGCCATTCTTCTGTCTTGAATAGCCAGCCTCTGTGTCCTTTGTCATTTTGACTAGCCTTCCCCTTGGTGAAACATCTCAATAGTTAAAATATCAAATTGTAAAATACTCCATTCTACCTCTGTACCTGTCAAAGAATAACCAACAACAACAATATCTCCTCCACCAAAAATATAAATTCTACCAACTAATGAAACTCAAATATATGGGAATCCTCTAGAATCAAGTAGTGCCATTCATTTTACTTTCTGAGGTAGTGTAGCATGCTGAAAATTATAATTAGATTTTGTAGAAATAGATAACTTCGCTAAAGTATTTATTACAAAGTTTAATTCCCTATAAATTTGTGAAGAGATAAAGGATAGCTCACCTGAGAGATTCCATATAGCTCTGATCAGATTAGTAAACCTCCAAGGTATCTAGAACTCCCTCATCATCTTTAGGAGAATGAGGAAGTCCACATCGACTTGAATATCAGTCAAACCATTGAAAAAGGTTGTTTCCATTCCCAAAATTAAAGCTCTGATCTCTACCTCCAAGTTGTCCATGTTCTGAAGAAATTGAGCTTTTACTATGAGGACCTCTCCCTGCTGGTTTCGGGTCACCATTCTAGCTCATGCTGCTCCTGTCTTCAAAGCTGACCCATCTATTTAGATTTCTTGAAAAAGCCTCAGCCCAGAGAATAAACGGTAAAGGAGATAATGGGTCTCCATGTTTAAGGCCCCTTGAGGCTGTGAAAATTTCATTTTAGATTCCATTAATCAGGATAGAAAAGGATGCAGATTTAATATTTTCCATTATTATAATATTATTTATCCCAGCTGAAACCCCATTTTTGTTAAATTTTTTAATGGAAATCCCATGAAACCCTGTCAGATGGTTTCTTCCTATCTAATTTTATGATCATTTTATCACTCTTTAATTTTAGATTCAGATTATTACTTATCTCTTGCATTAATAGTACATTATCTGAGAGTTCTCTACCTGAAGTGAATGTTGAATGCTCATGACTAATAATATCATTCATAAATGGTTTTGGTCTTTCACCTATCACTTTTGAAAAGATTTTATTAGTAAAATTACATAGACTTATTGGTCCATAATCTTTAAATGTAGAGCAAACTTCTTTCTTGAGAATTAGTACAATTAGAGCAGATGACATTTCTTTTGTAATTTGTGTATTATTTAAAAAATGATTTACTACCTCACGAACATCATTTTTAATTATATGCCATGTTTTTGTGAATAATAAACCAGTAAACCCATCTAGCCCTGGTGCATAATCTGGGTCCATTTTGTTAATTATATTTGTGCGTTCATCAATTATTACTTGTTTTTCCGGAGATATATTCACGGAATCAGTAAAAAAAATTGGAATGTTTTCCAACAGACAAGCTGTAATTATGTCTGTTGGATATGTTTTTCATTTGTTAAGAGTTCTGAAAAATACCTTCCAGCTTCATAACCCATTTTAGTTTGTTGAGTTATCCACTCTCTTGTAGAATCATTTATACCTGAGATTAATTGTCTTTTATGTTTGTTTTTGATTGATTGATGAAATTTTTTGGAGTTACTGTCTCCTCTGTTAACCATTTTAATTTAGCTTTTTGTTTCCAAAAAATTTCTTGATTTTTTAATGCCAGGGTTAACTAAGATTTTACTTGATTATAAGCTATTTGTGTTTTTGGATTATCAGATTCCTGTAGTTTATTTTCAGCTTCTTACATTTTATCCTCACGGTCCTTTATTTTATCAAAAATATTTCCGAAAACATTTATTTCCATGTTTTCAAAGCTGCTTCCAGGTTTTTTAGCTTGAAAACCAACATCTTCATTCCTGTCAATTTAGCATTAATGTTCCAAGAGTCTTCTACTAGTTTCATGTTGAATGATGGTTTAGCCAGCAATGATGAAATTTATGGGATTTGGGACCTGAAAATGAATTTGTTTCAGCTATGTTAAAAATTAGTCAGTGGTGTATGATCTGATTGTTCCAAGGTGGAGTTTGAATATGTGATAATTGAAAACTGTTCCACCATTGCTGATTAGATAGGCATCGATGAAGTTTTTTCCACACTCTACCTTTAGCTCTCATTCCCATCCATGTAAACAGGATTCTTGAGGTAGGTAGTGTGGTTAAGTTATTTTCTATTATAAATTAGTTAAATTTTTATTGGTTTATTATCTGGAATTGAAGGTTCCAAATATTCTGTGGTGTTTTGAATTTCATTTAAGTCTCCTATTGAGTACTGTTGGGTCATGGGTTCAATTAAGGAAAATATAGCAGTTTTAAATATGTGTTTTATGTTTCTGGTCCTAATTTGTGTAGCTTTGTTGGTACTCCCCAAACATTCAATACACAAATATTTGCACCAATCATCAAAAAGTTTTATTTAGGCTCAATGAGGAACGGGCTATTACTGTTCTAGGTGTTGAAGTGTATTTTTTTTGTTCTTAGATTCCATTGGTGGATAACGAATGTCATTGTTCTTAGAGTTGGCTATCAATATGTTAAATTTGTTTTGCGATTCTAAGAGCTAGCTTTCATTTCTTCAAAGTTTAATGATTTATGGCTTAAATGTTTACAACTTTGTTCATTTTTTAGCCATTCAAGTTTTTTATCTATTTTTTTTACTTGAAACAAGGAGTGAAGAACTCCTTGCATTAATCTCTATGAATTCAGAGTGGAGTTCTTCTTGGTTATCATTCATCCAATTTTGTGACTGGTATTACTATCCAATTCTATTATAGAGATTGTAGAATGTTTTTTTAAGTTTTAGATTTTGATTATTGAGGTTGTTTATTATGCTCTGATTAGAGTTTTTATCACCTGCATAAGAATTTAAAACATCACTTTCTAATTCTGATCCAGGAGAAGCAGTCACAGCATTATCATCACCATAATATCATCAGACATATCAGATATTTCTTGGACATTTTAAAGCTCAGAATCAGTCATAACAGCTTAGTGAGAAAGAGGTTTCTTTTTAATTAGTAAGTTATCAGATGCTGCATTATCAACAATTTGAGAAGTCTTATTTGGTGAATCTGAAATGTTTTTGTGAGTTTTAGAAGTACTCTAGAACTTGAACCACTATCCCTAGACTCTTTTTGGCTGGTTTGAGAAAACTCACCACTTGGATGTTCCTTATCTGCAGTCTGAGATGTACCTTTGTCTACAATCTGCAAATTATTATTAGACTTGTTTTTTGCAATTGGAATTTAAACTTTTTCTGCAATTGAAAGTCCAGTAGAATTACCAACCCCTTTACCTTTTGTCCTTCCCCATTCTTAATTTGGGTTGGATTTGTTACCTGTATGTGATGGATTAGACTCCCCAGGTCTCCAAGATGAGTATTTAGTACATGTATTTTCACACCTGTACATAGAATGTTAGTGCCTTAATTTGAGGCAGTTAGAATAGTAAAGTAGAATACTTTCGTATCCCATATATTGCCAAAATCCAATTTCCAAAAACTTAGCCAGACCCTCTCAATTAGTGGCTTTATGACATCTATTCAACACAAACCCTAGCAACATGACGCCTAGTTCTATTAAGAGTAGCTTTGTCGACTCTAAGTAGAGTTCATATCAAATTTCATATAGACATCATTGCAGAGTAATCAAAAAATTGTTTAGGAAGAGCATATAGAGAAATCCAAACATGGGCTATAGAAGAATCAACATTCGAATTAAAATTAGGGACCCATTTAGTAATTTTTATTGAATAAGATCTAAAATTCCAGATTTTATAAAGCCAACATCTATAGTAATCATCAGGAAGTGAGAGATTAATCAAAGTGAATTGATTACTTTGATTAATCAATTCTACTTGTTGATCATCTAGTGAATTGATCTCAGTATAACACTTAAAGCTAGCGGTTATAAAATCTTTTCTAAGTTTTTCCATTTGTGGACGACTACAGGAAAACTTACCCCCGCTTGCCGAGATGTTCAATCTCGGGTTTTGGATTGAAGGTAACTCTAGGGTTTGGAGTTGATTGATGATTAAGGGGGTTTTGAAACTCATTGTTTATGGCTTGAACGTAAGAGATAGAATATTTAGGGGATGGCGGAGGCTCCACCATCGAGGCTTCGCTGGCGATTAGGGTTACGGCCATAGAAGAAATCATAAGAAGAGAGTGTTTAGATAGAGAGTGTTTTGTAAAGAAGATATAGAAAAACTTATTTTTTCCATTATAAATATTATTTTTATATTTTATAAAATCAATTAAAATTTTAACACAAAGTTTTGTTTATACCAGCTAATCGTTAGGCTACATCAATTTATATTAGTATGGCTAACATGATGATTTGATATTTATTTTTATTTATTACAATGAAGTAGCTATAATTATGAAAAATTTATAAAATTAATCTCAACATATAAATAATTATAATCCGGCATTAATTTTTTAAAATACTTTTTAGGTTTTTTGTGACCGGTCTAACTGCTAGTCGGTCTAACATGAGACCTCAAATTTTAAATCTAAATTTAAAAATTAACACTAGTTTTAAATATGCACTAGTGGGAAGGGGCCATTAAAACAGTTTTATCAGACCAAAGTGACTTCTCTAGTCGCGCCTTTGATCGTCGACCATTAAAGGTGGTTCAGAAAGCTACCTTTAAAAAAATCCATTAAAGGTGGTTATGAGCCACCTTTCAAAGGCCAAAAAAATGCCTTTAATAGGTTCCAAAGTCAGAACCTGGGCAACCTTCGTCGAACAGTGTACATAACTTTCGAACTCAGAACCTCATGTGGTTCCGAAATCGGAACCAAAATTGGGTACCATTTTCGAGCCTTTGAAATGGGGTGGGTTACTTCTCTCTTCGGACCCAGAATCTGGCCATCCTCTATAAATTTACGCTTTCATTTTTTTGGTGCATTTTATTTGTGAGTTTGGAAGGTGAATTGGTTCAGACAATATTGAAGGGCCGAATTACGTTACACTGTCGGAAGTGCATACGGCTTGAATTGTGAGAATCCAATTTTCATTCATATTCCCTGCTCATAATATGCCTCATTCCACAGCCACAATGATAACCCAATACACGAAAGTATTCTACAACTTGACAAAAATCCATAGAAAATTCTAAATAAGCAATAATCTATAAATAGGAATAGAAACCGATACAATTCTATTCCGACATTTCACATCATATTAATTTATCTAAATTGTGTTACTATACCAAGTTAGAGTTCCCAAGAGTTGTTGAGCGGTTGAGAATGAGATGCCTGGAAAAAAATTCCTTACATTGTTGATATCTTATTTCGAATATGGCTTTGTTACCTTTGGAAGAATCTTCGAGTAGCAAGGTAGTAGAAAATTTTATGTTGAGATTGAGTCACTAAGAATGGTTAGTAGAAACAAATGTATAATTACCTTTTCGATTTCAAGTAAATCCAATTGTACACCATCTATGCACTATATTTCTTGCACTGATTTAAAACAACATAAAATATGAAAGAAAAAAGTGTGTTTTTAAACTTATGCTTTGGACGAAAATGCAGATATGACCTTGTAAATTTTGAAAGTGCAAAAATAACCCTAGACTTCGAGGACAAAAATGTCACCGGTCAAATTGGCCAAAAATAGGTGAAATGACCATTATACCCATGAGTTTAAAAAATTATAAAACAAATAAAACAAAAAGACATTTATAACCCTCAGCAGGTTTCACACCCTCACGCTCTCCCTCCTCCACAATCGCCGCTCTCATTACCGCTACCCAGCTCTTCATCCTAATTTCAAAATCTTAAACCCCCTATTATCTTCCTCGTCTCAAACCCCTGTCCACAAAAACCCCAACACTTCCTCATCTAAACCGTCTCCAAGGTTCTCAACCAAACACTGGCGGCTCGCTGGGGATCACGAATCTCCACCGCCTATTTTCCCCACGGTCGCTGACACATGCCCCTGTAACTCTTCTTCTTCCTCTTCACCACTGGAATTTTCTTCTTTCTATCCATTGGAATAGCATTATTAGTAGATATTGGAGTGTCGAAGGTGAAATAATCGGAGCCTAAGCAGCCCTTGTAGCAGTAGACACGACAAGTCTCCGACGCTGCCATAATCGGTGGGTGGTGGCAGGTCCTAAAGGCTTATGAAAGAGACACCATTGAATTCTCAGGACTAAGAGAAAAGTTCAATTTCTCATTCTCTGATTATGTCCAAATCCACGGTAGGTTTATTATGGTAGGTGTGGCGGGGGAGAAGTGGTGCATATGGTTTTTGTGTGGAGGAGAGGTGGTGGCCATGGTTTTTGGGTGGCGGAGATAGGCAAGGGGTTGGGTTTTTGGTGGTGGGGTTAGTGGTTTCTAGGCAGAACTGGTGGTTCTTGGCGGCGAGGGTGGGCGGTGGAGGCGGAGTTCTGATGGCGGGGTTGGTTGTTCTGAGTGGCAGAGGTGGTGGTGATGAGTACAGAAGGCAACAGGTGGTGGGCGGAAGTCTGGCGTTGGATATCCAGCTGTAGAGCAAGGACTGAGGTGTGTTTGAAGAAGAAGAAGTGTAAGTGGAAAATGGTATATAAATTTTTAAGTTTAAACTCAATTGTATTTGTGTCTTTTCATGTTTGATACATGGCAGATTTTTTGAGTCAAGTCCAAAATTGAGAAAAAAATGGGTATAATTTTACAAAAACATAGGGTTAGTTTTGTATTTCCAGATTTTACAGG
Organism: Rubia tinctorum; assembly: GCA_032355605.1. Lineage (NCBI taxonomy): Eukaryota > Viridiplantae > Streptophyta > Magnoliopsida > Gentianales > Rubiaceae > Rubia > Rubia tinctorum. The sequence continues at coordinate 13,652 of JAULKM010150201.1, read as the reverse complement.
GTTGTATCTACACTTTCTCGATTTTATAGGGTCATTTTTCACTTTTCACAATCTGAAAAGTCTAGAAACACATAAATAAATCTCGTTGAAAAAAAGAAGTAATTGTACTGTATTATACCTTGATTTTGACCACTTCAAAATTGATATCACCTTATTGGATAGAGTCCTTCATAGCCGACGCCGAAATCTTGACAAATGCGTCCGACAGTTGGAAGTGCAAGGGATCCATGCATTTAATACACCCATTTCTTTGCAGGAAAAATCAAAATCAACCTCCAATGGTCCCTGGACACGAAAATTAAATTTATCATTGCAAAATTGCAAAAATGATGTTTGTAAATGTAATCAAGATTATAACTATAACCTTTCATTGTAGGACGCAATGAATAATTCTTATCCTTCCTCCTGGGTTTTTTCAAATATATTCGATTCTCTCTTGGTTTGTACAATCAATTTCTTAAGTCATCACTGGGCCCATGTATCCAACCCAGCCCTTCTTGTGATTATTCAAAAAATACAAGTACCTTGAAATTACGAATGTTTTTACATTAGTTGTAAACAAGTTGAAAGTAATAAATACTAAATTATTGTACACACAAGGTGTATATGGACATTACCATCTGATTAACTTGCTGACATATCTATAGGTCCTGAAAATCACTCCATAGCGCGATGATTTTTCCATTTCCAACCAAATACGCATTCGTTGGCCAAAAATGCTTATGTTGAGTTGCGGTCATGTGGTTAAAACAAATTTTATATAACTCATACGAATTGAGGTGAGTCTTTAAGGGCTTGTGCTCTTGGAACCGGTTGTCTAATTTTGTTTGGTGTTATTTGGACCTATTTAGGTGTTTTTTTGAAGTGGTTTCGGTGTAGTTTGGATCGATTTAGGTGTTGTAGTCCGTGTGACTTTTGAATGCCGGTCCTTTATAGGATCAACGTATATTAGTCGACGAGACCAGAGAAGAAACATTGCCCAAGTGGGACCAAAATTCTTCTATTCTCCGTCCGGAATTCGAAAAGGAGTGTCCATCACCAACGGTTTCTCTACAGAATAACTCTCAAAATACATTCTGCAATGGTGTGATGATGTTTCATTAACTCATGCAATACTCCATCGGCTATGTGAAGTGGTCTACCATCTACATCTTGATCAATTTATAGCTCACACACATATGAACCCGACATCACACAAATAACATTTGTTAAATATGACATGAACATCGTAGCAACGATTCGAAAAAGTGAAATCAGTACCTTTTTATCACTTGCGAGGATGGCTTTGTCGAGGTTGTCGGCTTCATCTCTAGGAGTTTCAATAATTTCCTCCTGGTTATCCTCATCATATTTGGGAGAATAGAGTGATCCTCTCAATGGCGAAGTCCAATTTAGGCATCATTCTTTTTAATTCATCGAAAGAGCAAGCCCAGTGTGTTGGATCAATTGGCGAATGAGAATGTCTTGTTGCTCAATTTGTTTCTCTTAGAGAAGCGCTTGTTTTTGCAATGTGTGGATCCACAATGGTTGGGAATGATCATAGTACCGAGCGATTCCAAACACCTCTCGTAGGGTCAAGAAAACACCCACTCCCCTAACACGCCCTGGATGGTCAGGTTTTCTTGTAGCCTCACAAAGAATGTCGTGCCTACTCATGGGTATGAATTTCCCTTCCAATTCATCATTCTTTAGTTTTTCCTAACTATCAAAATTATAGTAATAGGTTAGTACATGTACATGAAAAATATGTTAACGAGGAAAAAATTAGTTTAAGAGTTTACCACTCATTCCAAAAAAAAAAAATTTCTTCCTCCTTTTCATACATACCCTCCTTGTTTTGTCTGTCTTTGAGGAATAGACAACATCTCTCAATTTCATCCACATCCATTGGTTGTACCAAAGCCCTTTCCTCATCTTCAGTCATCCCGACCTCAATTGCAATTTGATCATCTCTTTCTAGACGTTCTCGCACTAACACCATTGGAGCCAATCCCTGACCCCAAGGCTCAATCGGTGAGGAATTACATTCATCCTAGGAATGCATTATTTTTCTTTCCTCGTACCCTATGTTAAGTTGTTAGAGTCATGTCATCACTAAAGACATGTTAATCTAAATACATTGAAATTTAATTTAAGTTTACTAACATTTGACTCATTCTCCAAAGCCCTTCTCTTGTGGAACTCCCAACTCTCTGGTGGAATGTGTGTGTAAGTTAGCCACGGATGATGACCTTTCTCTGAAGAAAAATATGTAGTCCCTTGACAAAGCATATTTGTGTTCACACCAACTTTTGGACATCATGGTCATATGCTTCGTTCTTAGATCTACCATATCTGAGGCTTAGATTTTGTAATGTTAGGAGTTATAATAAGGGGGGATTAATTTGTAGAATAAAATAATGGAAATTTAGGTGGGGATCATCATTATGGACAATAACGGTACCTTGCACTCCATCCATAGGGTGTCCTTATAGTCTTTCAGTACCCCATGCCAACTATCATACCTTATGTCTACTCTTGTTCTTCCAACATTCGCACCCCAACTACACCACTTTGCACGTTCCTTTGACAAACATCTGCCCAACTTGTTGAAAACCAACAAAGTTAACTCTTTTCTAGCCATCCTACGTTCGAATGATCTACAATGTGTTTTGGGTGTTCCTACATAGTCGGATACATCATCATCATCACAACCAAATCTTAATGTCAATGGATGGCTATTTTGTGAACGTGACCCATCATCATGAGTCCTTTTCTTAGACAGTATTGAACCTACATTCACAAATTCTCCAATCCATCATGACACTAACTTAATACAAAAAAATTTAGGAATAAAATACTGGACATGAGATTGTCATCAAACATCTTTTAATTTTTTACACTAGGAAAACAACTAACCCGCACTAGATAGAATTCAAAATATCACAACCCTGGGTATGGCCTAGCTCACAATCATTAGGTTTTCACTAAACATTCACATTAAACGATCTATATAATCAATAGCCCTAAAATGATCAACCATTCAACAATCAATTGTTGAGATTCAAATAATTTTGGGTTTAGAACTAGTAATATTTACAACAAACAAGTGGGAGCTTCAATTTGATTAAAGCTCGCTCACCTTCAAATACAATAGAAAATGAGATTATTCTCGCTCAGTATTGTGAAAATGAAGTAAGAATTTACCAAATATAAGAGGAATGTAGGAGTAGTTCGAATTAACACATACCTTTCATTAATATTTGATGAAATTGTGAATTGGAGATGAAGAGAAATAGAGAAGAGGGTTGGAAAAATTTTGGTGTGGGAGAAATGGGGGGAAACTCGAGGGATTTCTTAGGGTATTTAATTCCCTTTGAAAACCTGTCTTTAATGCTTTTTATCATGTCAGATAGAACTTCCAAACTCGAAAGTGCATACGGCCCTTCATTATTTAACCTAGGAACATGTTCCAAGTATGGAATACGTTTTAGTATAAAAGATGAATTCTAAATCTGCGGAGAACCCCAATTTGAACCTCTCCTCAAACCCTAACCTTTAAATTCTTGCCCAATTTCTCAATCCAATCACAATGTCGAGTCCTAGGTACACAAAGAAGAGTACCGGAGTAACAAGCAACCGTAGCCATCAACCATTCGCCGAGATCTATCCGTCAGAGAGCTTTTTCAATAAGAAATTGGAGGAAAGGTATATTGAATTCTCCAAACTTAAAGAATTAATGTTAAAGTTATTTGTGCATCGTTGTTTGAAGATTTGAGCCTTCGTTATTTGTTAGATCATATCAAAGATCAATATCTTGAGAAATTGTTATGCTTGGAGGATAATGTTTTTGTAGACGAGGTGATTCAATTTTATACTAATTTGGGACAAAGAATGAATAATCGTGATGTTACTAAGGTTAATGGTTACTAAGTACACAACTAATTTGGTCCTAGATTTCCCCTACCCCCATCCCCTTGAGTAACTGAGACCCGATGATCCCTATGGCCCCCTAGAAATTTATCACCAACAAAGTTGGCCGTTACTCGGCGAAGCCACCCCATTAGACCCCGTAGCCATGGCTAGGAAATACTTCCATAGGAATGGAAGTACCATGAGCCTAGTGGAGAGCTTTGATATTAATGTTTTAATGGTTGAGCAAAGGTTTATTTATGAGTGGATATGCTTGAATGTATTGCCCACAGGTGGGCACACATGTGAGCCGACCATCAATAATATGATGTGTTTGTACTACATTGGGGAGGGGTGAAGATAAACCCTCGGTTCACCATAATTATTAGCATGCTCAAGACCACAAATATGAGAAAAAAAGATATCCCCTATGGTAGATTGATCACTGCTTTGATTAAGAAAGCCGTAGTCTAGCCCGAAGATCGATCACTCCAATTAGAGTTCTATGATGAGGCATGGTTCCAGCATAAGCAGTTGAAAACCGGCCTTGAAATAAATAGGAGCAATAGGTGATTCCTAGACAGGTCACGAAAATTGCAAAAGAGGGTTAGGGATGTGGAAATTGATAGAGCTGAGGGTTTGGCCTCTCGTAAGTTTATAAAATTATTTATTATTTTATTGAATTTTTTTGCACTGATAGTGAATTTTGATAACTGCGTATGTCAAAATTCTTTGTGTTGATGAGTTCCCAGAGCAGTTGGAAGAGTACCATAGCTGGTACTTGAACTGCATTCGTGGCGACATTGGAGAGACCTACGAAATGTTGGCTGGAGCGGATGCCCAACATCAACGTTTCATGGAAGGTGTGGGACTCTGGCTTGAACTAAGCGAGGACGATGAACCACCAAACTTTGAGCCTATTTTCATGAAGAGTAGGAAGGAACCCGAGACAGGGGATGATGAAGGTGGGAGCTAGCGGATGACAATGACTTGGAAGACATTGATTGCATATTCGAGGACGTGTAGGCCAATTGCCTTTGAAGATTGTCTTCTTTGTTTTTATTCTAGATAATTTGTTAGGAGAATGTTTTTTAACATTTGGTACAATGTACCATGTTCTCACGGATTATGACCAATTATAAGGTCGTTTGATTAATTTAAATTTTCTTCTTTTTAGTACTTGACCATTGGTGATTTGAAAAAAGTTCCTATTGTTATTTTTGAAGAAAAACCAAGGAATTAAAACATAATTTTTTTTCAAAATTGCCATTGGGACCAAAGCATTTCCGTTTGGAATTCGCTAGGCTCTATAAAAAACAGACAAGACTTGGTTCCGAGTCTATAATTCTGTCAGGTCTAACCATTAGAGCTGAATCACTTTCTGAGCTTGGAAAGGCAGATTCCGAATTCGGCCCCATAATCTGGCCCTTCTCGGGTAAAAAAAGCATCTTTTTTTAATATTTAATTAATTTATGAGTTCAAAACCAATTATGCTCCCCCTGATAAAGATCCAAATTTATTTTTCCAAGTGTGGAAGAAATGATTAGGCTCTTAAAAAATTACGACCGAGTACTTTCTGGACTCGGAAGCTGCTCTGTATATATTTAAAAGAATCCCCAAATGGAACATATTTCTAATTCACACTCAATACAGAAACCCAAGAACAAATTTTTTACTACGGAGTGCAGACCGGGTCCTTCTATTCTTCGAGAAACTAGAGGTTGATTTACAATGGCAAGAGAAGGTTCATCACATGTGCCCCCATTCTAGATTCAGCGACAATAATCCTTTGTAGGACAGAGTCAAATATTTATCATTGTTTGCTCAACCTAGGTACGATTAATTACGTGCGAAGGGGAAACTACTTGATTGTTAAGTTGTTGATTTCAATGAATTTTTGCGAATAGGATTAAAAGTTTATGGACCAATATGTGGAGAAGTTTCTCTCGTGTAACGAAGGTCGTATTATGATTTGAATTGTCAATTCTATAGTAATCTACACGAGGTTGCGAATGGAAATTACTCCACTAGGGTAGGGGGGTTGATATTCTAATTAGTTAATGGATTTTTAATGAAGCCTAGAGTGCCCTTATAGGAACCCTGCAAGTGCTTACCTAGAAGACATAGAGGGTTTACTGGATGATGTTTATCATAGGGGAAAATTGCCACTGCTTGTTGATTACCCATATATAGACCCTATAAAATGTAGTATGAGGTATTTCCAATGGAATGAGGTGGATATGGTTAAGATGAAGATTTTTTATCTCAATAATCTTCCAGTAGATTAACGTATTATATGAAATGATTTCTAGAATTTTAGTTCCGACCGTCAGACACATCATCATGCCTACCTATACCACCTTGATGTTGTTCTATTTCCTAATGAAGGGTAGGTAAATCAACCCCATAGCAGCGATATTTAGGCATATGCTTTGGTTGCATCCTCAACGAAGGTGGTGAGGGGAATTCCTTACGGGAATTTGATCACCCTCATATTGAAGAAGGTCGAGGCAAAATGAAAAATTGGACCTTTTACCTGGGATCTACATGATTTTTTACCTTGGTTTTTAGTCCCAAAAAACCATGGTAAATACTGTCGTAGTAAAAAGTACATTTTTTTACCTCGGTTCAAAACCAAGGCAAAAAGTTCATTTTACCTGCGTTATGGACCAATGTTGGAAGGTTTTGTGACTGACGCCGGTCCAAGCAAGAAGGTCGACAATCGAATTTGTTTAGGTTGACGTCGGCATGCATAAAGACCGACATTGGTCATAGCAAGAAGGCAGACGATAGGACATGATTGCTGCAACTTCGTACTGGCCAACGTCGCGGATAAATAACAACGACATCGCAGGCGCTAGTATGCGACATCGCATGCTCTAGGGAACCCACATCGTGTGCATGCTGACGTGGAAGGCTAACAAATACGACATTGTTTTGAATGGCCTATGTCTTAAAACAATTGATTCTGATTAATGCGACATCGGTAAGGTGTTGTTTGTTCATCGGTTTGTGCGATATCGCAGATTAATCGTGCAGACATTGGTTCTCGTACAATATTATAATATTTGATGATACAAAAAATCATTCGTATTAGCTTTTACATGTTATTTGATATTCCATAACTCATGAAATGATTAAACATCACACAACAATCAATTGTTGTTCAGTTCATGTGAGAAAGAATGACATGTTAAAACCCACAAAATTGTAACATATATTACAAATACATGTTAGATTATATTAAAATACATATGGTTGATATGCAATTGAAACATTAATTTTATTGAACCTCCACTGTCTACGTTGTACATCATAGATACTGTCAGGGCAACTAGTGAAATGACAAGTCCGTCCATCTACATGTTAAAATTCCATCGATAACTCTCTGTCCTATTACAATCAATACACATAAAATAAAATTTATGTTAGAATTGGGTACTCCCCAAATAAAGTACATATAATATAGTCATACGCAGACGACTTTAATCTCAACATGGAAAAAGTAACTGGTCTTCTTTAAAGCGACGTCGCATGCATGAGCGACCAAAGTCTCAAAGTCCGACTGAGGAGCGACGTCAGACATTCATAGATATTTCAATCAGTTCCTATTCTTATGCGACGTCAGTCAACGTTGAGTACCATATCGTATGGGACGATTAAATGTGACCGACATCGCACATTCAAACTATGTTCATACGAAGATGTAATTATTGTCCACAATCACCCCTAATCTAAGCCTTTTTCCACTCCTTACACATATGGAATTATCTTGGAAACACAAACAATATACACTATATAACATGTAACACAACCATTATACTTCATGAAAATATGCAATCATTGATCAATAAGAAAAGAAATATTGAAGGTATGGTAATACAATTGCTAAATGAACATGGACGGGATGGAAAACTACCTCAATTAATTTGAACCCGGAAATGCTCCATCTTCGGATACTTGTCGCTGTTTGAGAGAAGCAATTTAATTGAGATTTTCAGTGGTTGTAATTATGTGAATGGAAAGGATGGTGTGGATTTGGGTTTGGAGGAAGTGTGTTGGAGATGAGAAAAGGGTGTTGGTGCTGAAAATTATTGACATTAAAAAGGATTTGGGGGGGGGGGGGGGGTTTGGTTCAAATTTTTGGCTCAAAATTTTTGTTCCCACTAGAAATTTCAGTTCAACCGACGTCTTTCGGGGGTCGGTTTTGGGTTCGTCCTATGCGACACAATTGCGACGTCGCACATATAGACCATAGTCTAAATTTTGAAAAGTGCTGTAAAATACTCCGTGTTAAGATTGTGGTCCATTCCGTCGACCCGTTTATGCCCGAATCGGAGTAACATTGTCATGAAAATGTGAATAAAAAAATTTTATCCTCAATTTTGCATTTAGATTTCTCCCACTTTTTTGGAGGGACCTAAGTGCAAAAATTAAAAAAGATCACTGGTTGTCCTAAACTCAATTCCGATTATCCAAAAAATAAACTGTCATCCCTAACGAACTTATAATAACTGAGAGCAATAGAGAATTTACTTTTATTCCACAGAGACTTCCACAAGTTCTTACGATTGACCCTCTTATACTTTTAAGTATTCATATACTATTTACTCTAGACTACGTACTTGCGCTTTCTAAAATTTGATGGACAAAATTTTATTATCTTTTAATTTCATTAAAAACCAAGAATATGAAATTCATGTGATTCTATGTGGTGGAAATTATCATTCCCATAACGCTTATCATAAGATTATTAATAATCATTAAAATGATGGAGGATTACCCTGGTTTGAATCCCTCTTAGACAGTACTCATAATCTCCATATCAAACTTTAGTCCTTATGTTCTGGTGCGGAGTTCTGAAGCGTAGTGATCATGTAAGGAATATTTGGCCACCGTGTAATTTTTGTTAAGTTTAGTCAAATACTGTTTGTGAATAATTTAGGCACATTCCATTAAACCATTCATGCCCAAATCGGAACATCGTGGTCGTGACAATGTAAATTAGATTAGGGTATCTCAAAATTTTCATTTCGACTTCTCTCACTTTCTTGGAGGGAGCTTAGTGCAAAAATTAAAAAAACTCACCGTTATTCACAAAATCGATTCTTATCGTCTAGCAAGAGACCTTTAATTGCCATCCCCAGTTGAACTTATAATCCCCAAAAGTGATAAAGAAATTGGCAGGAACCTACAGATACTTCCACAAGATCTTCTGATTAACCCTTGCATACTTATAAGTAATCATCTACAATTTTAATCTAGACCACGTTCTAGCACTTTAATTCATAAAAAAACAAGAATATATAATTTCTTGTGATTCTATGTGTCAGAAATTATCATTCTAATAACGCTCATCGTAAGAGTATTAATGCAATACTAATTAAAATGAGGGACGAATATCCCGGATCGTTGATGCCTAAATCAGAACAACATAATTGGGACAATGAGATTTAGATAATTGGGTCTCTCCAATTTTGCATTTTGACCTCTCCCGCCCTCTTGGAGGGACCTAAGTAAAAAATTCACCAGTTGTGCTAAAATTAATTCCGATCGAACCTGGCGTTAATAAAGTAAATGGAAATCTACAAATTTAAGTTAGTAGTTTATAATATACTATCAACCGTTATTAAGGTCAATTATATACGTTTTGGTCAAACGCGGGCCCATTTTCTATGCTATTTGGATGAAATGGTGAAACCCACATTAAGGTTAGCCGACGACAGCTATACATTGGTCATATCTCAGTAATGTTGATTTATGTCGACGTCGTACATGCCGTGGCAGAATTCACAAGGGTCAATTAAATTAGTTTTGTTCAAACATGGACCCATTTTTATGCTATTGGGCTGAAATGGTGAAGCCCACATTCATGGTGTCATACATCGATTATATATCAGTAAGATCAATTTTGGTGCAACATCGCACATGCCGAGGTGGAATTCATAAGAGTTCCAAACGTCTATATATATATAGAGAGAGACCACCTCATAAATCACATCAAACATTTAACTTTCTATCGAATTTAAACAGTTCCCCAACCATTCTTATCAAATGTATGGTTTCTAGATTCTTTAGTTTACTTTAACTTTTTTCTTAAAATTTTTATGCATATTGTGAGTGAATGTGCTCTTTGTTTTCTATTTTGATGTTCCTATGGAGTAGAGTTCTAAAGTGTACAAATTTTGGTTTTATGTTCTCCCCCGATAATGTGGCCCATTTTTTGGTTTAGGACTTTTGTTTTCTCCGATTTTCTGATGTTTCCAATTGTTTTACTAGCTTTGAATGCGACGTTTCAGGCCCTTCGATCCGCGTTCTTTTGGAGCGATCAACGTGCAACATCGCTCATTCATATTTTGTGTTTTTTTCTTGTATGGGACGTCGCACCCTTCTCGATTAACCAATAGGGTCTACCAATGGGTGAGCCATGTCGCTTCAACATGTTGGCCATGCTATTATTTTGGACCGACATGTTAGCAATGTCGCTCGTACATGTTAGCCATGCTATTATTTTGGACTGACATGTATGTGCGACACCTGGTCAACTTAAAAGATTATTGAACCAACTTCTATCGAACCATTTTCTATCTATCATTACATATATCATCTGTGACAATATGAATTTCAAGAATCATGGCTAACAATGAAGGTTCGAGTAGCCATTCCCCAATTGAGGTGAGCGATTTTTTGTTTAGGTTGCTACTTAAATTCTTTTTATTTGATTACTTATATTCTAATTTAATTTCTAATAATTTTGTTGACCAATGCAGATTCGTAGTGATTCAGATGAGAACCGTCCACGGACTTCATTCGGCGATATCATTCCACATTTCTTTCACACTCTGACCTTAACAAATTTTGGTTCAATTCCTATTTTGAAAAGTCCTCCCTGTTACACATGTATTTTATTTTCAATTATCTTTTTCTTTAGATTACTTTCATATTTACTAACTGTGGTTTTCTGTTTATAATTTAGTGCATCCCAAGCCAGATCGTGAAACTCCTACCAAATGTCAGAACACCTATTGTCTTAAGGTGCAACGGAAGGGAGTAACACATGCACAACTCGAGGAACGGGAGGCTTAAGACCCTAACCCCAAAGGGTTTTAGCCAGTTTTTTGATTAAGAGGTACTGATCGTTGGGGGACATGCTCTACTTAGAGCTGTTAGTTGGTTCAAGGCCGATAGTGTTCAGCGTCATCATTCTTCCCCCCAAAATTTTGTTTTATTGCTTAGAATTTGGAACAAATAAAAACAAATTTATTCAAATTTGGAACATTATATATTTTAATCTATAATCTATTTGTTCAATGTTATTTTAATGTTTTTGAATCCTTAATAATATTTAACCTAACATATGAAACAAAGTTTTAATATTACGATCATTCACAAAACTAGAAAAGACTTGTGTGTAATGAATCATTTGTTTCAATCAATCTGAAACTACAAAATATTTGTTGTGAATAAAATCTATTTCCAACAAAATGGAAGAAGTTTCTTACCATGTTTGCGAAGCCTATGAAAGTGGATCCAGAACGATGCCTTAGTAAACTGCACTTGCGAAGCAATCATGCCTTCATACGGCTCTCTCAAAGCCAATAATAATTTTCCAAACAATCATGGTTCTCGATCCAAGACACATGCTTATTCCGCACGTTTCGCGAATTGAAACAGGACTACATTATCGCCCATGAATTTGCCTGTCATGATGTTGCGCATACCCCATACTCGCTGAAATAAGTCGACGATCTCGTCGAATGGGATCTTCCTGGATGCCAAAACCTGACCCAGTAGGTTCAGGCAGAATTGCAATGCTTCCAATTGGAGAGGTATTGATTGGGTAGGGCTTTCCTCCTTCTTAAGCGACAGATTCGCGTGCAGATTCTCAAGAGTCTCTAGATCTGGCATCGTTCTGAAGAATTCACCGATCGAACTTGTGTTTTTGCTACTAACTTGTGCCGGAAGACAGAAGAAAAAGAACACTCCAAACCCTAGGTTTGTCGCCTACGGTAGAGAGACATTTGTTCGCAATCAAAATGAATATCTCGTGGTAATATCTTGAAGAGCACAAGTCTCCAATCCATCCATCATTTCCAAAATTTTAGCTATCATATTGGTTAATTAACCATAGTATTATGTGATAGCAAAAAGAATTAGATTTTTAATATTGCACCTATTCCAATTTCACATGGTTCATCCACTTGTAATTAGTTGGTACGTTCGAGTAAGATCCCAATGAAAATAAGTAAAAGTAACGATTTTTGTTTCTTGAAAAAAAATTGTTTGCAAAAGAATCGTAATATTTTGAATACTAAAGATGGTTCTTTTACTAGAGTGCTAAAGTCCTAATTATATAATTTTCTTTTCTTTTAAAAAACTACAAAATTTATATATTTGTCACTTGTTTCAAAATCTTGATAAATATAACTATATATCATTTAACTACATCAAAAATATATCTCTAATGATATATATATATATTCTGATATTATTTAGTGATAATTTCATTCTTACATTTAAAACATAAATTATCTTTTGAATAAAAATAATCTACCTATACTACTATTTTAATCAGTAAATTATTACATAAGTGCATTCAAATGAAATTAATATATTAAATATTATTCAAGTTTGACAATATAAACACTTATTTTTTCCATTATAAATATTATTTTTACATTCCATAAAATAAATTTAAATTTTAACGCAATGTTTTGTTTATACCTGCTAATTGTAAGATGGCGTCATTTTATAATTAGTATGACTAATAGGATGATTTGAAATTTATTTTTATTTATTATAATAAGATAGGTATAATTATGAAAACCTTCTAAATGAATCTCAACGTACAAATAATTATAATTTGACTTTAAAATTTATTCAAAATGAGGTTTTTTATAATTGGTCTGATATTTGTTAGTCGATCTAACATGATACCTTCTCAAAATTTGAATCTAAATTTGAAAATTAACACTAGTGATTAGGAAATAGAAATCAATTCCCTTGTAGGAAATGTTATAAATGGTAGTTAACTTATAGAATTAATTTCCTTCTAGGTTAGATTATAGATGGTCTCATAGACTTTATAATTATAATCCTGTTGGACTTTAGATTGAGTCTTATATATTGTAATTACCACCATTGATGAGATGCGTCATTGATGAGATATCAATGCACCATTGATTAACCCGTTTATATTGTACAAGGTATCAGAGCTTTCATATATTTTATCATGGTATCAGTGATGCTTCTATTTGGGACCCCCTCTTAGTTCATCTCAAGGTCATCAATCTTCAACCGTATCCACCGCCTAGCGCCAGGACGAAAGCCCTCCCTACAGCGTGGTCATTAGCTAGTTCGTTGATTATTTTGTACTTGTTTTATCTACTCCTACATTATTATTCTGGTCATTTTCATGATGAATACTGCTCTTACTACCATTCTACCTATGTCGCCATGTCCTTCTTGCTGCCGCCGCTCATAGATTCCTCTGTTTTTCATTATCGGATCACCGTTGTTGTCGCCCACTACTCGCCACTACCTGTTGTCGCAGCCCGCCGACTTTTGTTGTTGTTTCGTTGCTGTTGTCGTTTGTTGCTTGCATCTATCTGCTTCCACAACTCGCCGATCAACTCCTTTGTAAAGTCACGTGTGATGGATTAATTATGGAGAGATGGAAAAGACACGTGTGGCTCAGGGATTGATTGATTGGCAGTTTGTGAACTTATGGTAAAGAAGAAAAACTTACCATGTTGGAACAT
>JAULKM010150193.1:0-17346 GCA_032355605.1 Rubia tinctorum | reverse complement strand
TTTCCATTTTCCCCATCCATTCCTTCGCGATCGGTTCTCCACCTTCAGTGTTAGATGTTTCTGCTTTTGTTGATCCTGATCTTGATTCGGCACCTCCTTTGCCTCCAGTTTCTCCTGTGAAAACTACATCTCCTTCAGACCCTTGCTCCATTTGTGCCACAGATCCGCCACCAGCACCATGGAAGGCGCCTGCTGCCTCTCCGCCAGTCAGTCTGCATGCTCAGTCTCCGCCCAGTTTGATCGTTTCTTCACCAGCCTCCTCGGTCGGTACTACTCCTCCAGTCTCTCCTCCTTGGACTCGCACTCATCGCATGGGCACTCGGTCGGCGACTTGAGCTATTCAGCGCAAAAATTATTCAGATGATATCGCTCGTGGTATTATTGCTGCCTTGTTTGCTCAGTTTGAGCCGATGGATTATCGCATTGTTCTACAAGATCCGACTTGGGTTACCGCCATGGATGACGAGATGATGGCTTTTCATGCTAAGAACACTTGGAATTTGGTGCCTTACCATTCGGATGCTAACATTGTTGGCTCCAAATGGGTTTATCGGCTGAAGTATCGACCAGATGTTACCATTGAGCATCATAAGGCTAGACTTGTAGCGCAAGGTTTCTCGAAGATTCCGGGTTTTGATTTTGATCACACTTTTAGTCCAGTGGTCAAGGCCTCCACTATTCGGACAGTTCCTGCCATTACCACCATACGGTCTTGGCTGCTTCATCGGCTAGATGTTAAGAATGCCTTTCTTAATGGTGTTCTCGATGCTCTAGTCTTTATGAAGAACCCAGTTGGTTACAAGGATCCCGTTCATCTAGATTATGTTTGTCGCGTGCGAAAGGCCATTTATGAACTTAAACAAGCTCCTCTGGCATGGTTCCAGCGTTTCAGCACTTATTTGACTCAGCTTGGTTTTCAGTGTAGCTCTGCCGACACATCATTGTTCGTTCTCTCGAGGGGTTCCTTGTTGCTTTATCTTCTGGTATATGTGGATGACATCATTCTCACAGGGAACGACTTGACTCTTCTTCGTCAGTTTATTGATCGGATGCATCGTGAGTTTGCGATTAAGAACCTTGGCGCTCTTTATTACTTTCTCTGCCTTGAAGTTTCGCCCACTTCATCAGGTTTACTTATTGGTTAGGAAAAGTATGCTCAGGACATTCTGACTTGTGCAGGGATGTCTGATACTTCACCAGTCTCTACACCTTTTATGTCAGGTTATAGTTGCACAGTTCTACAAGTCCTCCTTTCGGGAATCCTACTTTGTATCGTTCATTGGTTGGAGCTCTTCAGTACTTGACCATCACTCGTCCAAACTTGACCTTCTCGGTCAGCACAGTCAGTCAGTATCTTCAGGACCCCAGAGATGATCAATTTGCGACAGTTACCCGGATTTTGCGCTATGTTCGAGGTACTCTTCATTTCGACATCACATTTCGTTCTGCTAGTTCTCCTGAGATATTAGGGTATTCTAATGCTGACTAGGTTCGATGTCTGGAGACTTGTCGATCTACTTATGGATATGCTGTCTTTCTTGATTGGAATCTTGTTTCCTGGAGTGCCAAGAAACAGCCCACAGTTTCTCGTTCCAGCACTGAGTCTGAGTACTGAGCTCTAGCTAATACTGCTTCAGAGGTTGTTTGGCTCACTCACTTGCTTCGTGATCTTCGAGTTCCTCTGTCCGGTCCTCTGTTGCTGTTATGTGACAACAATTGCGCTATCTTCTTGGCTTAGAATCCAGTGGCTCACAAGCGGTCGAAGCACATCGACATCGACTATCACTTTGTTCAGGAGTTGGTGGCCTCCAGCAAGCTTTGAGTTGCGCACATACCCACTTCTCTTTAGATAGCGGACATCTTCACCAAGGGGCTATCTCGTCCGATGTTCGAGTTCATCAAATCCAAGCTGTGCATCGACATACATCAGACGCTTCGCTTGGGGGGTAAGAATAAATCAGTTAGATGATTATATTTGATTTTATCTTGTTGACTAGTTTAAAGTTATATTAGGAAAAGTCTACCTTTATGCTTTGTACTGTCTATTTATTCTCTTCATGATCAATAATAATTATTACGGGAAATCATTTTCTCAGACCCGACAATTCTGACTTGAGAAAATAATCTGACATGTTTCAACCTGGCACGACAGTGACCTGACCCTGCCCAACACGATTTGAAAAATAGAAATCGACATATTTCAACCCAACCGGTTATGACCTGAACGCGTATCCAACTCATTACGAACTCATGATTACCCGAATTGACACCTCTATTCATATCCATTTCATCCCAACCAATACTCCCCAATCCCCGCCCTATTAAGACAAATATGGACGTATGTTCCGTTACAGACATTTCTAAATATGATATGGTGGTAGCTTAATTTCAAACCATTGCATCATCAAATCATATAGAGTATTATAAAAGAGGTGATATCTTAAAACCGGAACTATAACCGTATGAAAGTATGTTGAACAATCTTTCTGGGATAACGTGAAAATGGCGGATTTGTCATTGTGATAATAATCTCCTCCCCAATTTGAAGGTTTGTAAATCGGTAGTTGTTGCTGGAATTTTATGTAATTTTCTCCAATTGTGACACTCGCACGGCGCCGTTTCAACAGAAGAGAAGTCGCACTTTTTCTGTATTTACGACGCACATGTCAGCTGCCGTACGTCAGTCGCCCCAGGACACGGTCTTTATTAATTAAGAGTAGTAAATAGAATTAGGGGGGGTTCGTCGATCCAACACCGGATTGGACTGGATCGAAATCGGTTAGGACTGAAATCAGAATTATAAAAAGTTTAGATCGAGGATCATATCAGTTAGTGATTTTTTAGGATCAGGACTGGATCCTAATTATTCTAATTTTGGACCAGTACGGATCGGTTGAATCGGATTTTAGTAAACTTTATTCTTTTACTAAAAGAGTGGTGGTGTAAAAATTTTAACTAACATTTTGTTTTTAAAGATAGTAAAGTAGAAGTTATTTAGAAAAAATTTACCTCAAAATATTGACGAATATTAGCCCAACGGAAATAAATTTAAACTAGTTATTCATTTTTTGTTATTCACTTTTAAACTCTTGTTATTCACTTTTTTTGTTACTTTTTTAAAAATATTTTGACCCCTCATCTAACAAAAATGTTGAGTCGCGGTCATTCAGTAAGGTCAAAATGTTAACTCTGAAATTTGTACCGTTAATTGCTGAATTTGTGATAAATTTGAGGGTAAAATGACTTTTCATCTTTTTTATTTAATAATTAACCCCTTTATCCTTTGGAAAAATTTGGGAAAGACGGTCTTTCCATAACCTTATGGAAATACGGGGTTTAATTATAATAATAAAAGGTAAAATGTTTTTGTTGCAATATTAAAGTTTTATTATATAACGTGTAGTAATTAAAATTTTTATAACTCGGTCCATACAACCTGAAAATTTTATCTTAATTTCTTCTAATTTACACTTTAAACCTTGATTTTTCCATGACTTATGGAAAGACCGTCTTTCAAGAGACGAACTCTTATCCTTTATTAATTAAAACCCATGGTAAGCATCTTTATCTTAATCAAAACTCAGTCCCTGTATTTTTATTTTTAATTAAAACCTACCAACCCCCACCTCCCGTCTTTTTCTTCTTCTACAACCTACCCAGCCCCCCATCCTCGTCGCTTGCGCTGCCACAGACGAGGAAAACATCCGCCCACCTGTTCTTCCGGTACGCCTCTCGCATGAACATTTCCTATGTGTAGAACCCCGGTTTTGCCAGAAACGTCGAGTAGTTGGAGAATAAAAGCACGACCCGTCCATGAATGTGTCGCCACCGCCGATCCCTAATTAGAATGCCACATTCTCGGCATCTTCAAGGGGGAGCTCTAAGTGGAAATTCTTGAGAATTGGCGGGAAATAGTGGCTCTGTGCGTGGATGGTGGGACCAAAAGGGGTGAGGATACTTCAAGGATGAAGACGGGTAAGAATGCGAGGGCTTCGGCGGCTGGTTTGTAGAGGGGAAGAGCGCGGAGGCAAGGGAGGCTTCGGTGGCGGCGCACTGGTTGGCGAGGCGCTTGTAGACGGCCAGTTGGTGTATGAGCATGTGTATGTGGGGGACGTCGAAGATAGTAGCTAGGAGAATGCTTGCGAAGAGGAGGTGGCGTGGTAGAGTAGTTTCCGGGACAATGGAGTTGGGTAGGGCGGTGGGGAATGTTTTTGGTTGCGGTGGGTGTGGTGGGGTGACACAGTCGGAAGTGGGAAAAGGGAAGGGGAAGGGGGAAAAGTAAAAGAAAAAAAATGAAAAGGAAAAGGAAAAGGGGAAATGATTATTTTACTCTTAAAATTGTCTTTTTTTTACTGAAGTTGAACTTGACTTTTTGACCGAATGGAATGGTCATGACTAGGCATGATCATGAGTCCAGGACCCGACCCAGACCCACAGAATCTAGACTCATAGTCAAATATGGAAAATGATTCTATCCTAACGATATTTACCTAAACCTAATAGGAAAAGAACATTAATAACAAAATATCTTCAATACTTCTCCACAAGTTGGCGCGTGCAAGTCCAAGACGCCCAACTTGCGATTTAGTAAATGAAACTGATGATGTCCAAGTGATTTAGTGTATATAGTTGTTGGTTGACTTGAGGTACCAATATGATGAGTGACAACCTCACCATATGGAACAAGATTTCGAACAAAATGACAATAAATTTCAATATGTTTCGTTCGCTCATGAAAGACAAGATTAGCAGCAATATGTATGACACCCTAACTGTCACAAAATAAGCTCATAGGAGAAGAATGATCAACACCAAGCAAACGAAGAAGAGACTTAAGCCATATTAATTCACAACAAACCATAGCCATAGCATGGTATTTAGCTTCTATTGAGGAGCGAGAGGTCGTAGGCTATTTCTTAGTCTTCCAGGAAACTGGATATTCACTAAGCATCACAAAATATCCAGATAGAGATCTTTGAGTAATGGGACATGATGCCCAGTCCAAATCATAGTAGGTAGTTAAATGTAAATAAATCTTAGCAGAAAGAGATAATCCCTGACATGGGTGATTATTTAAGTCGTAAAGAACACGCAAAGTTGCACGTCAATGCGCCAAGCATGATTCTTACATAAACTGTGCAAGTATATGAACCGAATAACTTAACTGAGGCCAAGTAATAGTGAGATAAATCATTCTCCCAATCAAACGACGTTAGCGCGCAAGATCCTCAAACCGGGGACCAATTGCACGCACGATATCATGCCTTTGTTCCATGGGAACTCAATTGGCTAGGAAGCTAACAAACCAATATCAGATAAAATGTCAAGAACGTATTTCCTTTGAGAAAGAAACATCCCATCTGGATTCCTAGCAATCTCAATTCCAAGAAAGTATTTAAGAGGACTAAGATCCTTCATATGAAAGGAGGAACTCAAGTATATCTTGAACTCATTCATGAGAGATTGCGATGTTCCAGCAATAATCAAATCATCAACGTAAACCAAAACATATAACTCTTGAAAAATTACGAGTAAATGAGAACGGCGAATAATCTGCTTTACTCTGTATGAAGCCAAATAACTCTGGGGCCTCTGTCATTTCCAAGGAGCACGACAAAGACCATATAAATATTTCTAAAACTTATAAACAAGAACAGAGGTAGGTAAAGGATAACCCAGAGGGAGGCACATAAATACCTCCTCCTCAAGATCACAATGTAGAAAATCATTATGAACATCCATTGGATGAAGTTCCAACCGTTAATCACTTCAACAACAAGAAATATTTAAACGGAACTTAACTTTGCAACAGGAGCAAAGGTTTCGGTAAAGTCAGTACCTTTAATCTGATGATTCCCCAAAACAACAAGGCGATCTTTATATTGCTCAATAAAACCATTAGAATTATATTTTGTGTGAAAAACTCCCCTTTCAGCCAATAGCAGACTTACCAGGTGGGAGAGGAGACATAACCCAAGCATGGTTGCGTTCAAGTGCATCAATTTCTTCCGCCATTGCTACTTGCCAGTGAACGAAGCGAGAATCTTCAGCATAAGAAGAAGGATATGTGCTAGAACTCAATGCACAAAAAAATCTAGAATGCGAAACAAAACACTTATCACAGGAAACGTAATCAGCAATATGATAAGTAATACCTAAGGAAAGTGACGAAGCCGTATAGGGCAAAGCCGCAATGGGGGAGTGTTTGGAAATGGCTGAGTAAACATAGTCTTGAAAACGAGTAGGTGGACAATGAACACGTGAGCTCTGTGGAGTGGGACCAACACTTGATCCGAATTAGGTAAAAAAACAATCTCGTCAAAGCTAGCAGGAGCCAACAACAAGAACTCAAGAGAAATTGAGTCTAAGCTCTCGACATGCATTGCATGTGGGACGTCCACTGAAATAAGCGAGACCGGATTGGCAGCTAGCGGTGGCAACAACTCTAGTGGTGGACACAGAGTGGCGGGCGGCAGTCGCAGATGATCAGGAGGTGGAATTATATCATCGTCCGGCATGGATGGAGCAGGCGTAGCGACATCGATGATTAGGTTGGCGCCATGCATCTCGGTAGGTGGCAGAGCAATGATTTTGGCTGGGTTTTTATATGGCGGAAAAAATAGTATCGTTTGATGTAGTAAAAGGAATATCTGATGTGAGTTCAAGATTTGAATCCAAAACTTTAGAGTCTGGAAACTGATCTTTGTAAAAAAATGACATCATGACTGTCAAATATTGTTTGAGAGTCAAGATCAAAAACACGTCATGCCTTCTTTCTTGTAGATTAACCCAGAAACACATAACGGCGACTCAAATTTCTCATGGCGGCGTGGTACTTGAGAAGTAAAACATAAACATCCAAAAACTTTGAGAAGAGAAAATTTAAGTTCTCGTCCATGTAGTAATGGGCAAGGATATTTGTCTTCCAACAAAAGTGTAGGAGTACGATTAATTATATAAGCAGCAGTCAAGACATGTTCTCCCCAAAAATCAATAGGAAGATTTGTCTGAAAGCAAAGAGCACGAGTAAAATTGAGAAGATGTTGATGGTTTCTTTCAACACGACCATTCTACTAAGGCGTATCAATAGATGAAGTCTTAAACAAAATTCCAGAATCACCAAAGTAAAACCGATGTGGTAAAAATTATGTGTCGTTGTTCGCCCGTACTCGATATATAAGGCGCCTCAACTGACGAAGAATAAGAGACAAAATTGCTTCAATCTGGAAGTAACCTCTGATTTTGTTATGAGCAAATGAACCCAGACGGCCCAAGAGTAGTCATCAAATATAGTTAAAAAGTAAAATCCTCCACTAGCGATGGGGGAATTATAAGGAACCCAAACATCACAATGAACTAACTCAAAAGAACGAGTAGTTTTAGTAAAAATTAAGGGAAAACTATGCCTAGATTGTTTTGCTCAATGAAAGATAGAGCATGGAGTAATGGTATTAAAATCCAAATGACTATATTTAATAAAAGAAATAGAAGACAACACTGAAATGGAAGGATGACCAAATCGTTGATGCTAAAGACTAGCAAGAACAGAGGACCTGGAGATGGTAGTCTCGAAGAGGAAAATTCTTCAAACGTTCGTAGCCAATAAACCCCACCCAGCTGTTCATCCACGCCAGTTACTATCCTTGAGCTAATGTCTTATAATATGCATGTATTTTCAGTAAACACAGCTAGACAATTAAGGGTAGCAAGTAACTTAACATAAGATAATAAGTTGCAACACAATTCAGGGATAAGCAAAACATGCGATAAGGTAGTATGGCCAAGATGTAGAGTGCCTTGGCAATCAGCAGTAGATATGGTTCCACAGGGAGAATAACATCAACGAATTCAACATTGATAATATCATGAATTAAATCATTGTCACTAGTCATATGATAAGAAGTGCCATAATCAAAGATCCAAGGTAAAGAAAACTTACCTGACTTAATGTTAGTGGTATTTAATTTATAAATCACATTTAAAACCGAATTCTACTGGGTATATGATAAATTGGGTCCCACAACTGAACGATCAAGGGCGATCAGTGAAGAGCTACAATAGGCAATAGTAGCAGCGAGGGCATCGCCGACGGTGCCGATTTGAATCTGGTCAGCGACGATGGTGGTCCAATTTTCTGGGCTGCTGCAGATGTTGTACCGGGAGGAGATCTGAAGCATGAAAACAAAGTGGAGATGTAGGTAATGACGCATGTGCGTTGAAGGAGGCGCTAAGCTTTCTGGCGGAAGCATTTTTGGCTTGGAGTCGATCGGCAGCAGCGTGGAGTTTTGTGGCGGCAAGATCGGCAGTGGCTAGAGCGGCTACGACATCCTCAGCGGCTTTCGCGGCTGCAGCTTCATGGGCGGAGTCGGTTATAATGGGTAAATCAACACCAGCCATTACTTAGCAGAAACAAACGTGAAGATGATATTTAGTAAGTTTATTATTTCAATAATTTTTAGGATTTTAGCTCTGGTACCATGTAAAATATAATTGCACAATTTTATTGATAATAGAAGGCCCATATATATAGGAAAAATACAAAGATCAAAGACCAAAGACCAACGGGGAAAAGTAAAAGCAAACTAATAAATCTTATATGGAAAAAGAATATATATTGCCCAGTCAAATATGAAAAATAATTCTATACTAAGGATATTTACCTAAACATAATAGAAAATAATATTAATTATAAAATATCTTCAATATCTTTAATAACGAATACACTTAACCATGTACAATATTTAGGACAAAATGAAATCAGTAAAATCAATTCATAAGGTTATAAAAAAAATTCAAAACTAATATTACATATTGTTTATGTAAAAATTAATTATGCAATATTAAAGTTTATATAAAACTATAAGATTTAAATTGAATTTGTAACCATGAAGGTTTCAAGTTTATTGAAATTTAAACCAATTCAACATTACTTACCTCCGTTCCTATTTTAACTGATCATTTTTTGGTTAAATATCTTAAGTTACATTTGACCTCATATAAATTTAGTTACATATATTAACGGTGTATTAAATTTTATATTTAAAAATACATTTATAAGGTATGGGCCAAACAGGCCCACATAGGCAATTTGGAATGTGGGAATAAGCAAATGGGTAGAGTCTTAAGAAAGAAGGGTGAACGGAAATCAAGCCTGATGGTACGACCCTGTCCCATCATCCGTCGAACCTGTATATCAAGGCGTAGAACATGCGGAGAAGGTAAGATCTCAAGAATGTGAAACACTATTCGCAACACTCTCTATATGTCAAAGAGTACTGACCAGAGGGTCGGAGCATGCACGACCATTTGCCTGCCCTTCTGACCGCCGTTCTACCTGTCTCACAAGTCCGAGAGTCATCAAGCAGAGAAAGAAACCATTCAAGGAAGAAGCGAGTAATGACATCATCATTTTCACAGTCTGTCGCTTTATTTCTTTAAGCATTTACGCAACTCCAGCAACATGGAAGGACAATCATGGATATGAGGTCTGCTCAACTAGGTGGAAAACTTTTCACACTTGGAGAAGGAGCCAACATCGACCCTAAAGCCGATGGGGGAGCAATACCAGCTACACACTATCATGGAGCCTGCAAACAACTCAGAACTACTTCAGATGATCTTGACGTCGTAGAAGGAAGTGATTAGAATTTTCAAAGAGATGGAGCACAAAGAGAAAAAACAAGCCAAAAATAAGAGGGCACAACGTTCCCCCCTCCCCCACTTGAGTTTTTCTCGAAGCAAGAGGGTGACAACGAAGCGCCCAGTCTGGGGGGAAAGGGAGTCACAAACCAAATGCCACTACGAACAACTCCAGCACGTGTTAGCTGTAGAGCGGCCAACTTGGCCCCATATAAAAACAAGTAGCTTGGCTCACGATAGCCAAGGAATTACAGGTCGAGCCCCAAGGCCAATACGAATAGCTCCAGCTCACGTCAGCTGTAGAGCGGCCAACTGGGCCCCCAGGCTAAAATATACAGCTGGGCTAACGATAGCCTAGAAATTGCAGGTCGGGCCCTAAGGCCAGTACGAACAACTCCAGCCCACGTAAGTTGTAGAGCGGCCAATAAGCATCTTGGCTCACGATAGCCAAGGAATCGCATACTGAAACCTAAGTCTAGTACGAACATCTCCAGCTCACGTTAGCTGTAGAGCGGCCAATCGGGTCCCAGGCCAATATAAGAAGCTTGGCTCATGATAGCCAAGGATCTGCAAGCCAATCCCTAAGGCTAAAATTTATAGCTCCAGCTCACGAAGTACGTAAGAGTAACAAGAGGGGTAACCAAGCCAAATAAGCAGGGTGAGGTTCAATATAGCCAAGGACCATAAGTCGAATACACATTATTTTGTTGCTATTCTTTTATATAAGATTGTAGTTTAGTATTATACTTCTTATTATATTTATATATAAATATATAAACTATTGTATTCGATTGTTGTACAATGTTTCTAATATATGTAACATAGTATTATATATAATAATAATAAAAATATCGTGTTCTACTTATTATACTGTATATAACATGGTATAACATTATGTTCTTATTTTATACACACACACATATATATAATTTTGTTCTCATACTTATATATAAGATTGTGTGATATTATTACATATAAAAACAAAAACAAAATCTCTTATTATATATACAAAATTGCATGTGTTCTTATGTGTGTAAAACAGATAAACATCTAGTCTTTCACAATCATTCGTCTCCTTTCTTCCGATACCCACCAATACACAACTCTCGACCATATCTCGATGCGTGTCATGTGTCGTGTCGCATATCATATCAAATCGATGCGTGATTCTCCACCTCTTCTCACATGTCAGGGTAACATAGATGATGAGTATATACTATTTTTGTTTGACAAATTGACAACCACATTTAGTTTAGGACATAGGTAAACCACGGAATTTATTTTACTAATGTACGCCCTAATACCATATACTATTAGTTTAATTTTGTAAAAAAGAAGAAAAAAGATAATACCAACATCTTCCCCTCTTCAGCAGCCCCTCCATAGAAAAACAAGTTCACTCCACACCACCACCTCCCCACCCTCCCCAATCAACCACAACCCTTACCCCACCCTAACCTTAGCACATCCTTACCACCATCCAAGCCCAGCGCCACCCAAGTCAAGCCTCACCTCAATTTTGAGCTCCCCACCCTTATAAACCCCCATCCTCGACCCCTCATATGTCTATGTTGTCATGTTGATGCAAACCTATAACCACCTCCTCTCTCATAAACACCTGTATCCCCCGTTGCAAGAGGACCACTTCCCACCATCGTCGCTCACCTCACCACCTCACCACCTTCGCTCGTCAATCACCCACCAGCGCATCGCTCGCGATCACTTCCCAATCACGTGGCTTGCGAAGCATCCACCAATGCATCGCTTGCAACCACCTCCCACTCGCGTCGCTTGCGAAGCACCCAACAGTGCATCTCTCATGACCACCTCCCACTCTCATCGCTCGCGAACCACCACACCACCAGACTATAGATTACTCACCAATGATGCTATTTTTTCATCAAAAACCCATCGATTTATCTATTGAACCCCGCCTCAATCTCATCTTCGCTCATTGGATCGAGTTACAGGAGATCGCAACCATCATCTTCCAATTCAGATTTGGAGTAGCCCTCACTCGTGGGAGCAGCCTGCCAGCTTCCACCGCTGCATCTTACCTAGTCACACTTAACCCGTATTGTCGGTCAACGACCCACCAAATGGAGAATCTTAAAATGGAGACCCACCAGAAAATCCAGCTTCCCTCTCAGACCGCGCTGCCAAAAATCGTGCATCCCATACTCAAGATCCATCATAATATTTTTGGCAATATCACTGGAAACAAAAATCGCCTGCCAACATTGGGTCGATGGAAACAACTACAAGATTTCATAGGAGGGGCCTTCCTGGCAGGTGGCATGTCCATAATTTTATGTAATGACCTATCTGTAATTAACAAAAAATCTCAATAACTTGCGGGCCGGGTCATTAGACATGGGTTGGTTTATAACAAATAAACCCTACCATTCTTCTTCTCCTTCTTCAAAGAACAAACTCCTTCCTTCTACGACTCACTTATTTTTCTTCAACCCTCATTCTTCTTCTTTAATCGATCTTCAAACTTCCTCCTTCTTCGACCTGTAAACTTCCTTCTTCTTCTTCGTCTAACATCCTCCTTCTACGATCGATCAATTCCTCCCTTCCCTTTTCGATCATTTTATTTTTGGAATTGCCTGCAGAATTGTAATAACGACGAATACAGATCATGAACTCTTAGAAATAATCGACCGACGTTCCTGCTTCGGAGAATTCAGCACTGCGTTTATATTTTGGTTCCAAATCTAATTTCTAATTCTGAAATACGTACTTTTTATCTGCTTGTCGAACACTAAAATATGGTTAGATTATAAACTAAACACTTATAAGCAATGGCATATGGGTTAGTTTTTCAAGCAGCTATGTCCGCGTTCGAAGATTCATGTACAATTTGACATACTTCCTCCGTTTTCTAACATTGCCTCCGTTTGACTGCAAAATATTTAAAGGCATGTCTGACCATCTGTAACTTTAATTGTATACAATAACGGACGTCATGTGAGCTGTTTTTGAATTCTCCATAACATGTCATTTTTAGAAAATAAAATTTTATAGTCCATTATTATACGTAAATAAATTTATCCGTGGTCAAATATATGTTGAAGTTTTTTCAGAGAGGGAGTATTCACGAATCATAGTAAATAAATAAATTATGCATGTTACATCTGACAATCCGCCACCCCGTTCCCCTCTTCCTCCATATTTCCAATCTTTAAATAACCCAACAAATCATTCGCTCGTTCAACATCAAATCCCACTTCTTCCCCCAATCTTTCTTTAAACTTAACCGAGTTAATTAGCTCGAACAAAAATGGCCTCACCCTCCCTTCCAAAATCCCCGTTCCTCGGTTCCCCGGCCACCATGAAAGCATCCATAATCCCTCCGACCAGAAAATCAATAAAATCCACCTTCGCAATGCACGATGGCTCGCCGGAGGAGGAGGATCACGGCGAGAACCACTACAGCTACGGCAGGGGGAGGCTGGTGGACGAGAGCATGACGGTCCTCAGGCGAAGGATCCACGAGATGAAGGTGATGGAGAGGAACTACGAGCCGCCGGAGAATTGGATGGGTTGGGAGAAGAAGTGTTACAGCACCTACGACTCCATGATTTGCGATGCCGTGGGAAACCTCCAGGTGCTTCTCATGGACACCAGGCCGAGCGTCGCTGTTGGGATCATCGCTCTGTTGGCGATCAGTCTGCCCATTTCACTGTTTGTGCTCGTTTCTCAGCTCATGGGGCTAACCAAGTAATCGATGGGATCATCCATTGACCTTGGTTTGCATGTTGAATGGTTCGAAAGAGGCAACTTATACCCAATTATCCTTACTACTACTAATACAAGAATCTAGCTAAGAAGTTGTTTTGGTCGGAATTAGCATTTTAATTACCTGCTGTTTTCCTACTACTACTATCTATGTGAGTGTAATCTTGTAAATAGCATATCCATCTATAACATTCCGGTTGTTTTTTTGAAAAATTTCTTTTGATGATGGATTCTAACCGCGTCGTTCTCATTAATTTGTTGATGAATTTTGTGTGTCTAATTACACATGAGAAGACAGGCGCCATTTCGGGAAAGTTCTTGCGATGGGACAAATTTTTGGTTTATTAATGAGATAAAGAATCGTAGAACTTACATAACAACCAGGAGGAAAAATTATATGTACTAATGAACTATTTTCTTAATTTTGTGTAGCTGGTTTTTTTTTATCTCCCTGACGTGTACATGATGTCATTGAAAATCGGGGAATACTAAAAAGGAATAGCGCCGGGTCCTGCTACGCCGGGTCCATGGTAAAGGGAATAACACCCTCATCCGAGTCAATGGGGAGGTTCCGAAGCTCCCGCTCGAAACCCCTGCGGCACTCCCGATCTGGCTCGATCGCCAAATCTGCAACTGGCGTGTCCCATTCCAGCTTTGTACGTTGGGGCTGTGGGAGGTTCATGAAAGGGATGCTCCCAGCCCCGTACAACCACTGGAATGATAGTGAATTAGAGGTGGTCTTGATCAAATGGAAGTTGACCATCATGGTCAACGTGATGCGGTAGAAGTGCCCTCGACCAAGCCTCGTCAATCCCTCCGGTAACTCCACACCCAAGTGGTCCGCTAGCAACATAAACATGCCTCCCACAAAGATCTCGCCCTTGTCCTTCCTTGACGTCTCTAGAATGCGTTCGACCCACAGATTCGCCCAACGGCCGAATCTCGTCCACTCGCTGGTCAACCCCCATAAGAACTGGATCTTATCATTTGGGATGTTTGTCGCCTCAGCACGACAAAAGAGAGAAGAGACGAGGGGTCGGTGCACAAACCGCAGTGCCGGGTGAATAATAGTGTTCTTCTTGTCTCGGACATTCCCGGGCTCCTTCGCGATGGCGTACCGAAACAAGAAACTCTCCTCCATAGTTGGTGTGCGTCTGTTTGGATTGAGCCTAGCCCTGAGCTCTGCTGTGTTCCACTCGAATGCCACCTCGATGTCAGAAAGCGTCATCTTGTAGGAGCGGTCATTCAAGTGAAAACAAATGAACCGCTCGCAGGGCATCTCGTCCACCTCTGTGTATGATTTGACCGTGGCCAGAAACTCCAGTGTATAGCGTGGATAAGTCGGTGCTCCTCTAGACACGAATCCTCCTAGACCCCCTTTGTGAAGGAGTCATAGGACCGGCTCCCTGAGCTGCAGCGTCTCTAAGGCTGCTTCATCGGCGATGCAGGTCTCCTGAATCTTCTGACTGGAGATGAAATCCCATCTCTGAGCATATGCGTCGGTGACCCGACGCAACCCAATAAAATGATCAGGGACCTGTGGTGGTGCAGGCTCAGGTGCTGGAGGAGGAGGTGGGGGTGGTACAGATGGACCAGCTCTGGTTCTCTTCTTCAGTGCCATGTCTATTAAACACAGCAAACACATCAGAGGCAGAAGGAAATAAGAGAGATAATAATCACTTGGATGTTATATCAAAAGATAATATCTACAAAAAATAATATGTAACTTACAGCTATCCGCAAAATATATGTAAGTTCATGTGGATATAATAGGCCCAAACATAATACTAACTTTATTATGCCAAAAAAAAATACCTAGCCTAAGTCAAACTAGACTAAAATCAAAATGTGGCCAAAGTAAACTAATCTAATCCAGGTAAAAAAGAACTTAATTGAAACCAAACTAAAGCAGAACCTAAGTCTAATTTACAGCTAGAATGACAGTCCAAATTCCAGTCATTGTCAAAATAACAGCCCAATAACACATCCTAAAGGCTAAGCCAAAGTTGCTGGCAAAATCACAGCACAACATGTTACAATTTAAAGCCAAAATCAGGATATTTTATCACAGCCACAATGAAAATGACAGTCCAAAAATAACAGTCCGTAATTATACTAACAGCCCAAAATTCTAAAATTACAGGCAACAAATTCCAAACCTATTATTCACATCATCTATATCTATACAATAAAACTATTCACAAACACCAATTAACAAACATCAAATTCACATTAAACGCAAAACTTTAACATTCTTCAAAATTCCCATAATTATCACAAATCATGAATTGAAAGTGATAAAGCAATTAAAGAGTATGGAATCGAAGAATGTTACAGAATTGAAGCTAAGAGTGATGATTTGATGGAACCCACAGCAAAATTGAACCAAATTTGAAGAATCCCTAAAAACCTAGGGTTTGTGTTCTTGGGTTGGAATGGATGGAATTGGGGTGAAGTTGAGGATATATAGGGATGGGATTAAGTGGGAGAGTGGTTTAGATGCTTAATCCGGCCGATAGGAGCGGTGGAGAGCGGCAGCGAGTCACGACGCTAGGCCTGTTGCGAGTCACAATAGAGCATCACGACTCGCGATAGTACTGTCGCGACTTGAGAATGTTGGGGTGTGGAAGTTGCAAAATGAGAATTTTTAACTGATTTTCATCGCGCTCATGACGTGGCTGTTGCGAGTCACGATGGCTGATTTTCTTCGCGCTCGTGACGTGGCTGTCGTGACTCGCGCCGGTCTGTCGTGACTCACGAAGCCTCCATCGTGCTCACAAATGTTTAATCCTAGAAGTTACAAACTTCCCTTGGCTGTCGCGACTCGCGACGGATACTGTCGCGACTCGCGACGAAGCCATCGTGCTCGCGATAGATGGCGTATTCTCCCTTCAAAACATTTCCAAACTTAATAACTCCCAAGCCTTCTCCACTTCTCATTTCCTACCAAATCACGTCAAAACATCACCTCAACAAAAACAAAGCAAAATTATGAAGAAAGCAATAACCGAAATTTAAATCGAACAAAAATCAACGGATAACCATGAATGATTCCCCGGGTAATCAAAACCAAGTTTATTTAACGCCGTCGGCACGACTTACCTCTCTCCTTGGAGTTTACTCACAGACCGGATCAAGAAGATCTCCCTTTCCTCTATCCGGCTTAAAACAAGGGGGATCCACATTTTTCCTGATCAAAACTTTCTACACATAGTTCAGTGCTTACTTATTATCTCTCAATATGTGCAGAAGCTTCCCCACTTGGTCCATGGAGATCTCAACTGAATGAGCAATTGGGGGTTTGTCCCCTTTCACAAAAGATGAACATTTAAGCACATTCTGTGGTGGTTTGCGCTCTTCCACCGAATCCTTATCAAGAGAAGGAGGGAAACCTATCTTCTTAGGCCTTACCTCGGACACCAGGAGGTTGCCGGGAATTACTCCCTCATGAGAATGTTCGCCATTATTGTTTTCCTTCAGGCTCGTACTAACAACATTTGCAATCACAACACTATTCATGACAACAATTAAGGAACTACCATTGGACTAAGAAACATCTTGCTTTTCATAATTAATCACATTAAGAGCTTGGAAAGAATGGTATCTAGAAGGATGGGCAATAGCACTGTTTGTGTTAAATTCCATTTTTCGCCCATTGCATTTCATGGTCAACGTTCCCCTATGCACATTAATTATTGTCCTGGAGGTTTTCAAAAATGGTCTACCTGACAAAATAGGTGCCGCATGATTATCATTCTCCATATCAAGGACATAAAAATCAGCGGGGAATGTCGATGAATCCACTTTCACCAACACATCCTTCACAATACCTTTTGGGTACGCACTAGAGTGATCAGCTAGTTGGATGACAACCCCGGTTTTGTGCAAAGTGCCTAAGTCTAGACTTTCATACAAAGAGCATGGTATCACATTAATAGAAGCACCCAAGTCTAGCATGGCATT
>JAULKM010150164.1:0-17351 GCA_032355605.1 Rubia tinctorum | reverse complement strand
GTCGAAGAACAAAACTAATCCGTGGAGACAAATCTCACACTTATTCAATAACAAAAATATGAATTAAAATAAACTGTCACAACTACAAATTAGAGCTATCGTAACACTTTCTTTGCAACACTTATTTAAAATGTTACAATAGGTTATAAAGTGTTACTTACAACTTTGAAAAATGTTGCATAAATATTGAAAAATATTACCTAAATTTTTTTAAAAAATTGTTACATTAGATCTAATGTAACATCGCCTAAGGTAATACTTGTAAAAGTGTTACAATAGGTTAAAGTGTTCCAATAGTACCCAAAGTAACACTTTTATAAGTATTACCTTACGTGATGTTACATTAAACCTAGCGTAACACTTTTTTTTAAATTTAGGTAACACTTATGTAACACTTTTCAAAAGTTTAAGTAACATTTTATATGCTGTTTTAACATTTTAAATAAGTGTTGCAAGAAAAGTGTTACATTAGCCTTAGTTTGTAGTAGCGTGTCATTCCCCATCTCTCCTAATGAGGATATGGGGAAAAAGCTTGAATAAGAAGGGGTGCGGCTCTGCTGCGGCGGAAGGGTTTAGCGGACATTTGAGAATTAATATTTCTCACAAGTTATACTTAGTTTATAAATGTCGTAACTAATGAGATGATTTGATATTTCTTTTTGTTTATTTAAACGAGGTGTCTATGAAAAACTTTTATAATGTATTGAAATTTATAAATAATTATAATTTAACACTAAAAGTTATTGAAATGATGTTTTTCATAATTGGTCGAACCAAAGTCGGTCTAACGGGAGACTTTCTCGTACTCTCAATACCAACTAGACTAATTTAATTATAGAGAATCCTACTAAAGTGTAATTTTACTATGGTAAATATAATTAACTTCTGGAATATTACTTGATAACAACGATAAAAACCCTACGAACTAAAATTTATCAATTCTACAAACACTAACTATATATAACGGTACTTGACAATAATAAGTAACTCTATATATGAAAATTTATTTAATGTTCAATATTAGAACCAACACAATTACATTATGTGTCGTTAATTTGGTTCATATTTAGAAAAGGGGAAGAAATTTTTTTTTTTTAAATACGAAAAGGGGAAGAAATTAATAGTAGGAATGATAGGGGAAAAGGGTTGAATTGATTTTCCTAGTGTTCAAATTATTCAAGGGAATCAAACTTTCCTTAAATCTCTTCTTCTTTTTTCACTTTTCTTTGTTCAATTGATCAAAAAGAATGTCGATGATGCCCATTGTAATTAACGATCACGAGTGTCACAGTCATTGATATGCTCGTTGGTGGTGTTCACTATCTTTGGTGCTTTATGGTGGTAGTCACCGTTGTCAACGATTGTTTGGTGGTTATGGTGGCCATTAGTGCTTGATGGTTCTGATCGCCGTTGACACTTATCGGTGGTGTTCTAGCGTTGGTGGTTGGCAACAGCGATATTAATCAGAGATCAGTGGTGGTTGTCTAGGTGATGTTTGTCACTATCGGCGGTTAGTGGTGGTGGTCAACGGTGATGGTTGCCAATGTCTATGATCAAGGGTGATGGCCGTCATCACGGATGGTTGGTGGTGAATGTTATTGTTGACAGTCGATCAAGTCGTAGTGGACATCGCTAGTGGTAAGTGGCGGGGTCAACGACATGGGGATGTGTGGTAATCGTTGTCAGTGTTTGATGGTGTTGTCAATGGCTGGCTGCGGTGACAGTGGTGCTCGGATGTGGTCAACTTCATATGTGGTGGACACTATTGGTAATGTTGGTCGAGGGTCATCATTGTCGGTGGTCGATCCATGATAACACTTCATTGTTGGACATTGATTGCTTGAGAAGTAGATAATTTGTAGATGAGGATGTGGTTATCCAAATTCAAGGGAGGAACGAGGACATGAGGTTGCGAGGAAAACTAATTATAAAAAGTGGAGAAAGAGATTAAACCATTTAATTTCCTTTCTCTTTCCTAAATACCTTAACCAAACGACCTATAAGATTGAACATATTTAAATTCTGCATTAGACCCAAAATTCACAAAACCAAAGCTCAAAGTTGTGTCAAAAAAAATGTCCACCCTTGGATTGATAACAAACTTTACTTAGTGATTCCAGTTAGAGATAAAGTCTCTTTAAAGTACTTTTTTATTCCATCTAAATTCAGTTGTAAATACAGAACAAATATTCAAGTGAAGTGACTAAAAAATTCAATAAATCTATATAAGATTTTAAATGAACAAAAAAAATACAAGGTATATGTTTCAATACAAGTGTACAACTAACCTTTGCAATAATAGGTAATAGTTAAAATCTATAATTCTTCAAATGTTCAATGAGTGGGAAATTTGATTAATTTTCAATTTTTCTAAACAACTCTTTCAAAGTATACACAACTAAACTCTCATTTGACCACTCATTATTCATCTCATTGTGCAAATCAGTTTTGACTAGAGTTTTTTAAAAAAATAAAAGTCTTATATTATATTAGAGCATAATATTACATGATGAAGAACAATTAAGGGCGTTGGCATAACTATGTTCAAAACCAACCACATCCCTCGAAACATTACAAAAATTAATAGAAGAAAAGTTTTGACAAACATTTCTGATATCTGCTAGAATGCCATCAATTTCCCATGGAGGTTTTTCTTCAGACCTATAGAATAAATCCACCATCACCTTTCAATCTGTAGAACCCAGATTAGTCAGATTTGTTGCTTAGCCGCTGATTGCTGTACCAATAAACACCTGACTGCCTCCGCCATTAACGCCAATTGCGCCAGGGAGTGAGATCTACACGTCTGTCTAATCATTTGTCCTCTCTGAAGAGTCGTCCAAGCTGCAGCTCCATGTTCCCGCTGTTTCCAAAACTCCCCATCAACCTTCCGGATTGAGGTATCTGTATCAGCTAGCGAGACCTGTAGAAAATCAATTTGTAGGGAAGGATATTCTCGTTCTATCTCCTCGATATCAATGGTGAGTCATTTGTTCCTATTTATTTGGAGTTCTGATTTTGCTATCGCCACTGTGATGTGTGGTGGAGTATCTTGATTCTCAAAAACCAATTTGTTCCAAGATTTCCCTATCTGGAAAATGAGACAAACTGACATGATTAGATCTTGTGTGTCCGGTACTTGTTCCATCCAGCTCCAAAACCATTGCTGAAAAGAAGACGGCACACCCATGTTGAAGTCCAATCCCAGAAGTGAACTCCGCCAAATGTTTTGCAACACTGGACATTACAAGAAAAGGTGCTCAATTGACTTCACAACATTTAAGATACACCTTTTGCAAGTTATATCATTTGTAAGCCCCCCTAAATCCCAAGTTTGTGCAGTAGGAATTGCATTGAGAATATTTCTCCACATACAAGTTATGATTTTCCTTGGAATTTTCAAAACTTCACAATTTTTTCTATTGTGTTGCATATTGATGAGTTTGTCTGTCCTGTGATGGATAATTAATTGTTCGGTACCCTGATTTGATCGAATATACCACATCTGCAGTATGCTCTCAGATTCTATGATCAGGAAGCTCCTGTCCTAGGGTTATGTAAATCTTAAGTATTTGGTTAATTGTGTCTGTATCATACAGCACCCTAAGAATATGAACCCTCCATTGTCGGTTGTGATCAATAAAATGAGAAAACTTTATATTAGTGTAACTTAGTGCTCGTGGATATATTGTCTGAGACCATGTCCCCGGTATCCATTTATCTATCAAAAATATACAGTGACCAGATCTAACCTGCCAACGCAAATCGTGCTGAAGAAGCTATTTTCCCCATATAATGGACTTCCAAGCCCAGCTATGATACAGTTTTGTATCCATCTATATGAACTCCCACGCATGCTTGGTTACCAACACCTGATTCATTTTTTCCGCTTTACGCACACCCAATCCTCCATTTGCCTTTGATTGGCACGTCTTATCACTGGAAACCCAGTGCATTCCTCGACCCGCCAGTTGATTTTCCATATGAACTTAGTTGTCATCTTATCTATCCTCTGTAGTACTAAATGGGGCAGTTTAAATATACCCATTGAATATAATGGCATAGCTGACATTACGTGCTCATCTAGAGTAATTCTTCCTTCTAGATTGAGTGACCTTGTCTTCCAGGAGTCAAACTTTTGAGAAAGATTCCGGATAATGTCTTGATGTGTCTATCTTCATAACTGAGGCTTAAGAATATCCACCCTCAAATATATTCCTCCTAAACCATTGTTATGGATGTTAAGAGTATATCGGATATAAGCCTCATCGTGTGGAAAAGTATTAGGACTTACCTGAATAGTCAATTTTTTAAAAATTGATTCCTTGTCCTGAATACCAAGCAAAAACATCTAAGTTCCAAGACAATTACCTCACTGCCTATTTTGTACATTCCAGAAACAATATACTGTCATCTGCATACATTGTGGGTGAAATTCTGGGTGAAATGATTCTCCTTGAGAAGACTCTGGATTGCTGAATTTTAAATCTTTAACTAAACGAGAGATTTTGAAAACCCTATTAAATTTGCACAAACTGATCAAAACTAGAGATCTTGAACAGCTTGAAATAAGTGAAGCTAACTAGTATTGATACTTAATTAACCCACAGGATTAAGCAACAATGAAGAAAGCTCACAAGCACAGAGAATGATCTCAAAATTCTGGATATATGATTGATAAAAAGGTGAGGAGGGTCTCGGCCATACTCCTCTATTTATGGGGATAATCTCGCCCAAAAACCCTAATAACAATTGGAAACGGAATCAACTTATGGCAGGTTTAAGAAGTTAAAACCATATCTAACTAGAACTCCTAAAATAAATGGTAATCTACTCAAATTCTTCTCCAAGCAACCTTGAAGAATATTAATTTACTAATCTTACCAAATCTAAGTCTAATCAGAATAAAACACAATATTTTTGAAACCCTAATGGTCTTGGTCGAAAATACTGGGCTGATTTTTCAAAATAGCTCTTCAAAAAGCCCACTTGGCCTAGCTATGAAATAAAATAAAATAATGTTACAATAGTTTACAAAGATCACACTACCTATTTAAAAACCCGATGGGAAAAAAGAGTATAATGTTCTTCACGACGTCTTCAGTTAATTAACAAGTTTGAATAATTAATCCAAGCCCTAACTGATTTATTCTTGAGTTCTTCATCAAGAAGTGAGTTCTTCATCAAGAAGTTGATCTATCAAAACATTCAATGTCGCATCTCTATGCTTCATTCTTGACCTTATCATCGGTCCGGCCATGTAACTTAGAGGATTCCAAACATAACCCTTGAATGTTTGATCAAGTCGTGGAATGTCTTCATTATGGTGTTAGTCGTCTTGCCATCTCCATTACTGGGAGCGTTCCATCTGCTTTGAAACCTCCTTTTCTTCATATTATTCATGTTGTGGTGGAGCAGAATTGTTAGGTACTACTAGCATATTATAAACAAATATGGGGATAAAGTCCTCGTATAGGCTTGAAAAACACTGACTGGACTCCATTTATTGAGATTGTCATCGTAATTGAAGAAACACATTGCATAATAACATGTAACCATGACTGCAGCAGTTGAATGTATTGTAGAGACTTATCCAATAACTGTCATGAGACCCGATCATAAGCTTTGCTCATGTCCACTTTGACCGCCCCCACTCCTCTATTTTCTTGCTTTTTTGCAAAGAAATTCGAGCATATCTTGCGCGATGAGTATGTTCTCCCAAATATTTTGGCCTTTTACAAATCCAGCTTAAACGAAATTTGTGATAACTCCCATTAGAGAAGACAATTGTTCGGCTAAAACCTTTGCTACCAGCTTATACTTTACGTTACATAATGCAATCGGTCTGAAATGGTCCACCTGCTAAGGAGGCTTTCTTTTCAGAATTAGAACTAACTGTGTATGATTCCTATCCATCGGCAAATATCTCTGTCCTGATAAGATCGTAAGCACCTGCTTCGTGTCCTTCTCTTTAATTTTATCCCAATGATGTTTGTAGAATCCTGCAGGCATTCCATCCAACTCCAGTGCCTTCTAGATTTTCATGCTTTTAAGTGCCTTCCAGACTTCTTAAGCAGAGAAAGGTTTTGAGAGCTCTTGTATTTGTTCTGCTGAAAGAAGATTATGATTTAACTATAGTAGTTGCACCAAATTTTCCTCATATCTAAGAGGATGAGAATAATTATCTGGAATCGCATAGACTGCTGCAAAGTGTTACATAATCATCTCTCTGGTAACCATTGGAGATTGTATCCATGTGTCATTTCTATCCTGTAACTGCTGAATATGATTGTTCGCCACTCTCTGAGTAGTTCATTTGTGAAAAAATGTTGTATTACTATCAATAAATGTTTCCCATTGAACTCGAGCTCTTTGTTGCCAATAATCTGACTATTTTGCTAATAAATCTTGCACCTGTATTCTCATTTCTTCAATCTTGTGCACCTGTTGTGGTTGAGGGGAATCAACGAGACTAGATTGTGCTTCATTCAACCGCTTGAGGAGATCTTTGACCGTATTATTCAGATTCTGCTCTATTTATGTAGCTCTTCCAATGTCTGTTTGAGGAGATCCACAAAAAATAACATGTTGTTGTGCATGCTGAGATTCTGTTCTCCAAATTTGTGAAACTATTTCATGCGGAACATTACTATGAATCCATAATTCCTCATAACGCTTGATTCTCTTGGGCTTCTCATACATTGGTAGTGTGTCCAGTATTATTAGCTCATGGTCTGATTGTAGAATAGGCAGAGTCACTGTGACTGCTTTCGGAAAACCAAGCATTCTATGCATTGTTAGAAAAACATCTATCCATCCACTGGTACACACACTCTTCCCCCTGTCTCTTATTTGTCCAAGAATTTCTGCCTCGTGTTTACTATTTCACTTAATCCATGTTTATTCAAAAAATCCTGGAGAACTGTTAAAATATAAAAGGACTTTATTAATGGTGCATTGATATCACATCCATGACACATCTCATCAATGATGAGGGTTAAAATATATAGGGCTAACAAATCAAAGTCTAACGGGAATATGATTCTAAGTTTATAAGAAAATTAACATCTATAACTAATTCTATAAGGTAACTAATTTTATAAGGTAACTACCATCTATAACCTTTCCCTACAAGGGAAAGGATTTATTATTTCCTTATCGCCCTCCCTCAAGTTGGAGTATGATGATCAGGAATGTCCAACTTGCGAATAAGATTATGAAATTGCTAATCATTAAAACCAAATTAAAATTCTTTCAGTATGACGAGACAGATTGACAAATCGAGGCCGTCAGAGGTACCAAGGTAGTAAGGAGAGTTCATAGATTGACCAGAAGGTATAGATCTTCCAGAGCTAGATTGTAGTTTCAACTGTTTGAGTAAAGCTGCAATCACGTCGGTGGCATTGACATTCCATAGCCTATTAGCCTCAGGTTCAGCGGCGATGCGGGCTTGCTTAGTATCATCGGGACTGAAACCAAAGGTGAAATCATACATGACAGAAAATTACGTAGAACGGCGGCAATCTGGAAGTGGCAGCGGCGCATCAAATCAGGTAGATAGAGGTGCGGCGGCGTGTGGAAGTGTGTCGGCAGCGAGTGGAGTCAGGCGGTGGCACGTGAACGTCACTTTCCAGTAGATCGGAGTCATATGGATCGCAGAAACCGTTGAGGTGGCAGTGGAGATCGGAAAAAAACAGCAACCGGTACGGCAGTCGACGATGGTGGCGGCGCATGTAGTTTAACGCACAGTTTGACGGTGGAGGCTCTGGCGGAAGATGACAGCGGATTTATTTAGAGTTTTGGTCTCGGAATTTTTAACCTCTGATACCATGTTAAAATATAAAGGACTTTATTAATGGTGCATTGATATCACATCAATGACACATCTCATCAATGATGAGGGTTACCATATATAACAAACCAAAGTCTAACGGGAATATGATTCTAAGTATAAGGAAATTACCATTTATAACTAATTCTATAAAGAAACTAATTTTATAAAATAACTATCATTTATAAACTTTCCCTACAAGGGAAAGGATTTCTTATTTCCTTATCAAGAACCGTGGAGGCCGGGACTCTTAAAAAGGAACTCCTCCAAGTTTATCACGTGGTGCTAAAATCTGATTAAAATCACCCATAATAACTAGAGGATACTGGGAACTAGGTAGCTTGTCATTAATTTCATACCACACTTTCACCCTGATTTCTACTACAAGGTGACCATAAACAAAACACGGGTACCATAGTTCTCCCTGATTTAAAAGCCTAACTAGTACATAATTCCTACTAGATGATAATACTTCTAAGTTTTGACTAGAGTTAAAAGATGAAGGGAAAAAAAGTAATTATTTTAATTTTTGTATTAGTTTCTTAAAAATTTGGAGGTTAGAGTTGGGGTTTTGAATTTATTAAAAGCTTGGAAATGTGCGGAGAGGATCACATCAATTCTTTGGTGTCAATCTGAATATTAAGGGAAAATTATTGGAATATAATATGTATTTATGGAAAAATAAAGTTGTATATGATTAGGATTATCATAGTTTTTCCTATTCTCTAAGTAACTTCTTATGAATACATGTTGATATCTTGAATGAATACAAGTCACTATTACACAATCTCTATACAGTTTACATGGTATCAGCCTAACTTTGATACTCTCTCTTAATTTTTTAAAACCCTAGCCTAATACTCTCAAATTTTCCGCTGCCCGCCTTTTAAAAATATTACACGACCGTTGCCTTTACTCCCAATTTCCACCACCGCCACCCTAAATTTCTGCCAATGCCACCCTCAATTTTTTATCATCGCCGCCATCGTTTTGATGATATGTCCTCCGATAATTATGATCCTCTCATTGCTACCACCTCTGATAAAACCCCCAACTTCAAGCTCCATGCTCTTCAATTTTATCTTGATCGCAATAATTATTCACTATGACGTCATTCAGTCAAATCTGCTCTTGTCGCATATGATCTTGACTCGCTTCTTTTACCGGGATCGGCCCCGGGTGAATTTATTGAAGTTGTTTCAAACTCATCCAAGTCACCATCTAGGCCAAAGGTCAATCCTGATTTTGTTACTCAAAGGAAGAATGATCGCTTAATGCTACTCTGAATTCAATCAAAAATTCTGTCTTCCCTACTTTCTTATATCGTCCGTGCAGTCCCTACCTCCAACTCATGCCGTATTTTGAAGCAGTGCTTTAAGCGCAGACTCGCGCCAATTTGATGCATCTGAAGCACCAAATTTAGAATTTTCTTAAGGGATCCCTCTTTATTGTTTAACGTGTAGAGAAGAAGTGTACCCTCTCTAATTAACTGGCATAATGCTCTCACATTGTCTCTAATGATGAATTCGTTGACTGTGTTCTCCAAGGTTTTGATGTTCCTTATGCCGCCTTTCGCACTACCTTCAATATCCGCTCTGGTATTGTCTCTTCAAATCAACTGCTAGGAATGTTACTTCAGGAGGAAGCTTGGTTCAGGAACTCCATGTGGCGGTTCCGGGTTTTGCCACAAATGTCGTAGCTCGGACTTCCTCTTCAGTCATGAATGAAGCTGACTGCAACTATTTTACTATCGACTCTTGTGCTTGTTCTAGCTATTGTAACATCAGTGCATGCATTTACTCATGCATCCATGGTTATACCTACATATGTGTCTGCCATGGTACCTAAGCAAGTATCGATGGCTGCATTTATGGTCGTATCCCTGAGGCGTCTGTGTAAAGCTTAGGTTCTTCCATTCATAACTTGCATCTCGACTGCAGGTGAAAATGGGATGTAACTACTAGTGTTGGAAATTGGTTATGGGCGAGTGATGCCTCATAAAGTATGGATCGATACCAATCTCATCGCGGTGGTGGAATCACATGACTCTTGCACGAACTTGTTGAAGTCTGGTAAACTATTCTAGATTAACTCTTGTATGACGTCTAATTCTTATGTGTCAAGCAATGTTGTATGTGAATTGCTAATATTTTCAAATTCTTTTATAATGGGTACAGTTGTGCCTCCACTCACAATCGGATTCCCATGTGCTACTATCGTAACAGCGGGACTTTCTGGTGGAACGATTACAAATGATGAAGAAGTTGTTGTATGTGAATCAGCTGCTCGCGGGGAACTAGACATTGTCGACATGTCAGCTCTTTGAGCTGACTGGTAGTCTCGTGAAGTGGATTTTCTCCGTCACATGGCTGGAAGCTGCCTATGGCTGGCTTTTGCGCGTGGTTTTTTTCAAGGGCTCCATTGAAAAAAAGGTGTTGTGTTGTTGACAATCAGGTCCCATTGGGCATACCAATTTATGTGTGTTAAACTGCGATCTCATTGTTGAACCTTGCTTCAATTCACCAAACCTGCAAAAAAACACTGGATGGTTGAGGGTTTATGCCAAAATTAGACCAAAAGTGTTTGATCTGAATAATAAGGATTGAATGAATATTATGGAGACATAACGCGGTATTTATTAGGGTTAAGAGTTCTCCCAATCATGTTATGATGAATATGCATATTCCATGTGGAATTGGTGACTTACCATATTTTCAATATATTATAATTAATTATACCTGAGGTGAAGACTGTGTGTCGCCATTGTCATCTTGAGATACAAGATAAGGTGAATAGCAAAGGAGTTTCATGTTCTTCATTGATTGTTGCCGGTGCATGTCAGTGAAAGATTGATTAGAAATTAATTGGTGGAAGGATCTTGAGACTTACTTAAACCTCATTAGTGTCTAAACATCGAGCCTCACAAGAATACACTCAAAAGTATCAAGTGTGAGATTGAGATTGAGATTTCGAGAAAGCTCTTTCTCCATCTCCTCCCTTGGTTCCTTCATCATCATAATTAAGTAATGTAGAGTCTGCAAATAAAAATCCATTATTTACATAACGCCACAAAATAGATGAAACCAAATCAAATCAAATCATAAATAAATCCTTACAATTTATATGATTAACACCTCGTAGGCGTTACAATCTAGAAAGGTTTCCGGGAGAGACTATTCCATATAGATATTACCAACATATATCATATCAAGCTTCCAAAGATATTTTACCAAGTATGACTTTTACAGATAGATATTCTCGCTTCAATTGATTAGAAAGAATAATGATGATGCCCACTGTCGTCAATGATTAGTGATGGTTACCGTCATTGATATGCTCAATAGTGGTGTTCACCACTGTTGGTGCTTGATGGTGGTTGTCATCGTTGCCAACAGTTGTTTATGGTGGTCATTAGTGCTTGATGACAATGGTCATCATTGGCACTTATCAGTGATGTAACTAGCATCGGTGGTCGGTGGCAGTGATGTTTATCAGCGATCGGTGGTTGATGTCGCGAGGTGGTTTTGTCACAGTCTGCGGGTGGTGCTCAGCGGTGATGGTTGACATTGTCTTTTATATGGACGGCATCACGGATGGTAGGTGGTGAAGGTTAACGGTGGCGGTATAGGTGGTAGTAGTGGCCATCATCACTGGTTAGTGGCGGGGTTGACTATGTGAGGGTTTGTGATAATCGTTATGGCTACTTAATGGTGGTGGTCGACAGCTGACTGCGGCGACAGTGGTGCTTGGATATGGCCAAATTTATCAGTGGTCAACACTATTGGTTAAGTTGGATGAGGGTCATCGCCGTCGATAGTCGATGCATGATAATACTTCATTGTTGGATGTTTATTGCTTGAATAGTAAAATAGTTTGTAAAGGGGAGTGTGGTTGTCCAATCTGAGGAGGGAATAATGGTAGAGGGTTTTGAGGAAGACTAATTGTAAAAAGTGGAGAAAGAGATTAAAAAAATATTGATTCTCTTTTTCTTTCCTGAATACCCTAACCAAACGGCCCCTTCATTTGCCATATATAAAAATCCATTTTAGACCCAAAATTCGCATAACCAAAGTTCAAATTTGTTTTCCATCCTTGGATTGATATCAAAATTTACTTAGTGATTCCAGTTAAAGAGATAATTCACTTTGAGAAGAAAAAGAATCCATCTACATTCAGTGGTAAATGCATAACAAATATTCAAGTGAGAGACTAAACAAACCCAATAAAATTTATATAAGCAGTAAAATAATAAATGAACAAAAACAAATTAAGTACAGTTTACATGTTTCAATACATGTGTAAACTAACCTCTAAAATAATACTCCCTCGGTCTCATCTCCATTTGCACTTCTATTTTTTTGACACTATTCTCTATCAAAATTTAACCGCATATTTGAATAGATTTATGCACAATAATATCATCGTATATGATATTGTTCAATTCGTTGTAACAAGTAGTTTTTAAATGTCAACTTTTTATTTGCTGTTATTATACGTAGGTAAAGATATTAACGGTCAAACATGTTTGTTAAATAACGTGATAATAATGGCAGTGCAAATTTAGCTGGGAGCATGATACAATTGTAATCCATAATTCTTCATCTACTAAATGCGTTTGAGAATTGATTCAGTTTCAATTTCTCTAGACTACTCTTTTTAAATATAAAAACAACTAAACCATCATTTGACCACTCATTCTTCATCTCATTATGCAAATCAAAACATAATCAGTTTTGACTAGAGTTTAAAAAATGGGAAAAAAAGTAATTATTTTAATTTCTTTATCACTTTCTTGGAAATCTGGAGGTTAGAATTGGAGGCTTTGACTTTTTTAAAAGTTTGGAAATGCCCGAAGACCATCACATCAATTCTTTGGTGATTCAATCAGAATAGAAAGGGAATAAGTGATGCAATTTTTTTCTCTTTAGAATCAGAAATGATGAAATTGGATTAAAGTGTAAAATAAAAGAAAGAAGGTTTTTTTACTTGGAAGTTTTAGACGTTTAGGTTTAGAAACATAATAGAATGGGAAAAAAATTTATGTAAGAGCAAGTCATATGGCTTCCCTATTCTCCTTGCCTAATGTAGAAAATAATGAAAATAATGTGTAATTATATTCATACACTGAGCTACATTATATTGATGTACAAAAACCTATACAGAATAGAAAAATGAATCTAATCTAATTACAATTACAAGTAATATTCACATAATATTTTTATTCCTTAAGACTCCTCCTCAAGTTGGAGCATGGGGATCAGAAATGTCCAACTTGCCAAGTAATGAATGAAACTGAGTTCGTCCGAGAGCTTTGGTAAACAAATTCATAGGTTGATCAGACGTGCAAATATGTTGAGTGCCAAAAGTACCAGACTGTACAAAATCACGGATGAAATGACAATCAACCTCTATATGCTTCGTACGTCAAGGAACATTGGATTTGCCGCAAAGTGGAGAGCGGATTGACAGACACAAAACAATCGCATATGAGCAGAATGCACAACACCCAAGTCACGAAGCAATA
The DNA here is from genome assembly GCA_032355605.1 of Rubia tinctorum. Classification (NCBI taxonomy): domain Eukaryota; kingdom Viridiplantae; phylum Streptophyta; class Magnoliopsida; order Gentianales; family Rubiaceae; genus Rubia; species Rubia tinctorum. The sequence goes on along the minus strand of JAULKM010150164.1, from coordinate 3,996 downwards.
ACTTAAGTCACAACAACTCATAGCAGGCAACAGCCATAGTACGATACTCCGCTTCATCAGAAGAACAAGAAACTGTAGGTTGCTTCTTGGTCTTCCATGAAACACGAGAATCACCAATCACCACGAACTACCCAGAAAGAGAGCGACGTATAATGGGACAAGAAGCTCAATCAGAATCACAATAAGCAGTCAACTATAATGAACTACGGGAAGAGAGAAATAATCCTTGACCAGGATAACTCTTCAAGCAGTGAAGAACTCGAATCGCAACTTGCATGTGAGGAACACAAGGAAACTTCATAAACTGAGCAAGCGTATGAACAGAATAACTAAACTCAGGATGAGTAATAGTCAAGTAAATGAGGTGACCCACCAGGCACCGATACTGCTCAGGATCATCATAAAGGGGGCCTTCAACTTTTGCAAGATCATGTTGTTGCTCCATAGGGAAATCAGTCGGTTTAGAAGGGCAGACAAGATATCTAGGGCATATTTCCTTTGTGAAAGAAACCCTCCATTTGGTCTTCTAGCAATCTCTATACCCAAGAAATACTTAAATGAACCAAGATCCTTCATATGAAAACAAGAACTCAAGTATTTCTTGAATTCAGAGATGAGCGACGAAAAACTACCAACAGTGACCAAAACATCCACATAAACAAGTACATACAAACAAAATGAGCCATGAGTAAAAGCAAATAGGGAGTAATCCGCCTTACTCTGAACAAAACCAAATGCACACAAAGTCTAAGCCAATTTCGAAAACCAATTGCGAGGAGCCTGCCGAAGACCATAAAGAGATTTCTGAAGGCGATAAATCTAGCCAGGAGGCGCGGGGTAGCCCGGTGGAGGTCGTATAAATACCTCTTCATGCAAATACCATGTAGAAAAGTATTATGCACATCCATCTGATCGAGTTCCCAACCACGAATGACTGTAACTGATAAAATCTAGGCAGCGTACGATGGCAGACAATCGCGGCAACCGGAGAAGAGTCTACGGCAAATCGACGAACGGCGGATCGGCGAAGGAAACCGGCAGATGGCGGCGGCGCGTATTGGAGACGCACGGCAGTTGATCGGCAGCAGTCGGCTTCGACGAAGTATGGCAGCGAAAATTTTCTTTAGGGTTTCAGGCTTTTAGGCTCTGATACCATGTAGAAAATAATGAGAATAATGTGTAATTATATTCATACTCTGGGGTACATTACATAGAGGTACAAAAATCTATATAGAAAAGGAAAAGGAATCTAATCTAATTACAATTACAAGTAATATTCACATAATATTACTATTCTTTAATACCTAAAATAGGGTTTTGTTAAGAGAGAGGATTTGCTTCCTTATATATGTAGAGAGAGAGAAAAAACATTTAGGGAATGAAAATTTTGTGCAATCATATTAATTTAGAATAATATTCAATTTTTCATTTAAAAGCTTAAAATTTTAGCACCGATACTCCGACAAAAATTTACTTTCATTTCGGCAAAAAATAAAACAACTCAACCATTACTATTTTATAATGTAATCTTAAAGTTATAAAATGAAGTTTATTTTGATTAATCTAACCATTATACAATGTAAAAGGCACTTTTTCCTGTACAAATTACAAACATATGAAAATTTATAAATTTCATTATCAAATGGACGTTTCACCGGATGAACATTTGATGGGTAAAATATATTTTCAATTAAAATAAATTTAATTGATTAAATTTGTGTGCAAAATGACTTATGGCACTTCTTTAATAATAAAAACGTTAACAATAATTTATGTTAATAATGATTTACGTTACTATTTTTCTGTACGTTAATGTTAATAATAATGGAGCATATGAATTTAAAATTTTAATTTATTTTTTTATTTTGGATTTAGTTTTAACAATTTAAGTGGAATTGCTTAAAATGTTGGATTTAGTTTTGACGTATAGTTTTTAATTTTAGAATTTTTTAGTGTTGGTACATTTTATTTCAAACTGAGTGAAAAATATGAAAAGAATAGGAAATATACTTGTTTCTAATTAACATCTAATTGTTAGTCTCAAATTTCTTATTGATTGTTTTAATATAAAATTCATCTCTCAATTTATAATATATTTTGAAGTGATTACAAATTGATATTAACTTCAAATTAGAAAAGTAGTTATAGTATTAATAAATGTCTATTTATCCAAAATAGGAAATATGTTAGTGTTAAGTTAAAAAAAATATGGAGACATTGATTTTCAAAATTTTAGAGAAGCTGTTGAACTTGCTCTAACCCATTAACCTGGTGTTTACGATTCGTAACAGTTCATGAAGCCAAAATTAATTCACATGTGAACAAGAATTTGAAAGGACTAAGGGTAACTGCACCATTCTATAAATATCTATACTCTATCCGCACATTTTACACTTTTGTACTCACCTACACAAATTTGTCGAAGTGATTCTCACTCATTCCGGACTCACATTTTAATTTTTAAGTTCTAAAACTATTGTAAATTGTTATTTGTTTTAATTGAGTTTTTCATCCTCTAACCATGTCATCTGTTAAAGTTAGAGGTATCTTGGGTTTCCATTTTAAAACCAATTGCTACTATATAGAGGTGAACCATGATCTTATATACTAAAGAATATTTTGTCAACTACCAATGTGGGACTATCAAACACACCCGGCGCTCGTCGGCTCCCTCTATTCTCCGGAGACTTCTTCATCTCTGCCGTTAACAATGTCTTTTAGATCTGAGCCTCTTCTTTTTATCGGTTGTTCTACGGCTCATCCCACCATTCCACGGTGCCACAGATCGTCGAGCCTTTGTGTTTCAAGGCAACAACACAGAGACGACTATTGTTATTGCTAGTACATTTCATGGAAAAAACACAGACACTTCGGTGTAATTTTGGAAGAAATTGGGGATGAAATGCAGGCTTTGTCCACGGCACAGTAACAACTCTATTCACGGGAATCACGACAACAACTCAGGAGCAATTGGCATTCGATGGTGATTTTGGAAGAAAATTCAAGCTTTGTCCAGAAGAGGAAATTTTGGGGATGAAAGGTGGATTGGATGGCGGGTATTGAATCAAGAACGGGAGAGAGGAGAAGAAGATTCATTAACTTTTAAGGTACAAATTAGTTGCAGCAATTTTCTGATAGTACAAATTAGTCATTAAATGCAAACTCATGAAAGCAGATCTGTTGGTTTATCAAAGAATCTTCATCCAAGAAAATAGTACGACAACCACATTTAAAACAACAATTGCAAAAAAAATGTAAAAACAAGTTATAAATAGAAAGATCACGAAGCAGGAAGATTAGTGTTTCATCTTATGATCCCATAAAAGGAATTGTGGTGTAGACCACTAAATCTAAGACAATAGCAGCAAATTTCATTCATAAACTAAAACTGGTACGGGTAAATTCATGAAAGTGTGAAAATCATTAATTGTTTCATATTAAGATCATCTAACATTAATATTTATTAAATCACCACACTTAAGTAATCTAAATCTACAAAACTACGAAATGAACCTCATAACTGCATTAATCTCATTCATGGCTCTCTTCATGTGAATCGTGTGATTGGGCTAATTGGGCTAGATTTAAGCCTCATTGGCCAGCTTCTTTTTTTGCCGTTACTTAACAAAACGACGTCGTTTGGCTTATACCAAAACGAGTCGTTTTGTTTAATGGGAAAATAAAAAATCACAAACAGCCCAGCCCTTGACTTAACAAAACGATGTCGTTTCACTTATACCAAAACGACGTCATTTGTTTAATGGGAAAACAAAAAATAAAAAATCAGAAACAATCCATCATCTTCCTCAGCCCTTCGCCGGAAAGAGGGGCTGCAACCAGGTCACGGGGGCAGAATTCATGGATTTCGATAGCGCCTAGGCCTAAATTCCAGGCCCCCAGATCCTAGGGGAGGCATCAGCACTCCCTCCCCCCCCCCCCCGGTTCCGTCCCTATTTATAACTTAATTATTGCAACCCAAAAATTTTATCTTGATTT